>JAODOY010080188.1:0-11890 GCA_025399855.1 Forbesichthys papilliferus | reverse complement strand
TAGTTTGTGATGTTAGTTGAGCATTACCATCATAATGACCTAACAACACTAATCATGATAATCAGCATTAAGCCCATTGTCACCCACCATATCACCAATGAATCATCTGTGGACAGATCTGTGCTGAGTCTGAGCTTGAGTCAAATAAATGGATAGGAGAATAATAAAATATGATACAAATCAAGAACAGAGCTCTATTTGGTATCATGTGCCAGGATCAAACCAAAGGGGAATTGACCTACACACTAATACAGTTGTTTCATTAGACAATGGGTATTCCGTGAGTGCTGATATGTTACGGAAATAGCAGCATCTTATCAAGCATCACTTTGCTTTACTGTGCCGATATTGCCATTAGTTACACACGATTATACTGTGGTTGATAAATGCACTGATAGCATAAGAAAGCTTACTGTGAGAATGTTCTATTTAACCCACTAGAGGGCAGTATTAGACTGTGACCACTGCCATTGAACAGCATAATGTGAAGGCTGGCTATAGAGGTTAGACAGCTCATGGTTTGTACAGTGTGTCTAGGAAAATACACCTTCAATACCGTTTGGATTGAAGTGGCTGTAACACTTTAGAAATATATACACTGTAGATTCAACTCAGACTAATTTCACAGGATGTACAAAGCATGTAAACCAGAGCCATGGAAACAACAGATTTACGCCAATGGAAGTTTAACATGTTCAACTGCACATGGTTCATGGAGAGGCAAAACCTATGTATGGCAAAATAGTTCCAGGACGTGCTTGGTGGGCAATTTGAATATATATATATATATATATATATATATATATTACTTACTTTTTTGTTAATTAGTAGTCAAAATACATGTAGTGATGGTATAAAATGGTTATCTTCCCTTTCTCCTAACTGGGCGTGCTCGCCTTGGCTCCATGGATGAAACCACTGTGTTGTGCGTTGCATGCTAACGATAGTAAATGTCTGTGCATTTAAAAAGATGTAAATTATCCGTCTGGTTGTGTTGCCAGATCTCACGAGAGTGTATTGTAAACACGTTGCTTGGTAACACACTGATACTTACCTAATGGAACTAATGAATGAATACATGAAGAAGAAGAAGAACAATAAACATTATCAGTTGTCTCTCATTACTGAAATAATAATAAATAACCTTGATAACAGAACTGCATAACATAAATAAATTATGATGTGATAAACATATCACACTTGCTGTTGTGGCCTAATCAGCAAGGATGCAGTTTGGCGGAAAACCATAACTGAACTGATTTGAGTAGGCTAGAATTAGAGAGAGAGAGTGAGAAAGCGAGAGGTAGAAATTACTAGACTCACTGCAGAGGGGTTTAGAAACCTTGACCGTGTGTGTGTGTGTGTGTGTGCACGAACCAACAACAGCTTCTAAGTATTTGGGGAAGTAAAAAACTTTCACCTGTCAAAAAAACCTGGTCTTCAAACTCACTGTGGCTGTTTGTTCTCTCTGAAGGCTTGTTCTGTCTTACGATTGCTCTGTTTTTCTCTACCCCCTTCCTTTTTATATTCCCACTCTTTCTCCTACTTAATTTTCTCTTGCAGATTCCAATTACTGCCGCCCACCATTTTCACCACTTTCCTCTTCAAAATGTGAACAGTATGCACTTCTACTGACTAACATTCTCAGCATGATAGCTTGACAATGTAATGGATAGATGCAATGGAAGGAGATCAGAGACCTCTGGAGCTTTAGGTAAATTCAAGCTTCCCTTGTACCTCATGAACTCCACTTTTACCACAGGCGGAGCCGTCAGCACAACTGATGCTCATTTAAATAATGACGTCAAACGTGTATGCTAGCATGCACTGACAATGACAGTTGCTCGTGGCTAATTTCCTACTGCTGTTATGATTCACTGTGACACAATTACCATCTCAAGCTTCAAAGCACAGCTGAACAACATTTGAGTCTACGTCTATATCCAATCAGGCAATCTTTCCACATTTGACAGAGTCTCTGTTTTGTTTGAACATTAAAGTTGCCAATTTGATTAAAGTTATCTTCCAGTTATTGTAAAATATGAACATTTCAATGCTTTAAAAATATAGGAATTGCTCTTCCCAAACCCCAGTGAACAGATAGGCACATCGGATATGCTCAGGAACGAGTTATACATTTTTAAAAAGCTTTCAAATTGATATGTGAGCCACTCAGGAAAGGAGTTATACATGTTTTAAAAAGCTTTCAAATTGATATATGAGCCACTAGATCAGGCCTTGTTCCATTATGAGTTGGATGCAGTGGTGGTATTCTACAGTGAAGAATTCCCTGGAATATCACATACTGGCTGGATCAGGTTTACCAGATAGAGGCACAATACATTTCTTGGCAATTTGGAAAGAAATGTGAGGTCACACTGGCGAATTCCTCATATTTGTGTGTGTGTGTGTGTGTGTGTGTGTGTGTGTGTGTGTGTGTGTGTGTGTGTGTTGTTTCAAGGAACAGTATCCGGGCTAGAGGAATGCGACCATCAAGTGAGATAGTGGGAGGTGTGGTGGAGGCCAGGGGAGCAGCTTGGATCAGGTGTAGTGGGGAGCACTGGGAAGTAGGAGAGTTAACTCTCCTGGGTAGCCCTCCTGACAAGGTCTTATAGATGTGCCATGCCTATGAAAGCCTGCCTGCACATAAACATATGTGCTTATGTGTCGATATTGTGGTGCATGTGTGAACATAGTCCCCTGGAGCTGCAGGGATGATGGGAAACTTTTGCTCATCAAAGCTTTCTGGGTGAGAGACACCTTCTGGGTGTAATTTGAATGCTCTGTATCTACAAACCCCATCTCTCTCTCACAGTTTGTTCCCCTTTTCTCCACACCCCGAATCCCAATTATCACATGCCTACCAGACACACTTTAATTTCTACGCTTTTTTATTCAATACTGTTTAATGTTTCAGTGCAACACCTTTCATCTAAAGGGCAAATAGTGACTTTAATACTTCGAGCGAGCGAGCGAGCTTTAGCTACACCTGACTGTTCTTAGCTGAGAACCACGCATCAAAGAGTTTTACCGCACGCATTGATCCAATATTGTGGACCAGACATAATTACACACATTTGCAGGAGTTCTGCCACGGTGGTATGGAAAACAGATGTGTTGTGCTACTCCAACTGGGATGTTCAGGACTAGGAGGGTGGGATTTGACCAGGAAATGAAAAGCATTCTTCTTGTGACAAATACCTTTCCTTTCAGGCTATATTGCTGTGCTGTATGCATGTAAGAATAAACCTCTGCTTTATCGAGCACCATAGTCGTTGCCTTTTATGTCTGTCAAATCTATGCAGCCCATCTGTTGCCATTTTTAGGTGGTACAGTGAACATGCAATGGTCAGTTTTATCCATGAAATAAATGTATTACTGGAATGCATGTAATGCAGATGTGCGCCTGAATGTACCTGGATGTCAATGGTCCTGTCCACCCGGGTCATGTTGATGCTGTGGGGCTGTCCGTTGGCCAGGTTACGCTGGTCCACATCTATAGTAAACGGCTCCTGTAGACCTCCCAGATCATAACGCACCTGCAGAGAACCTGAAGCCACACAGCTTTCAATTAATGTGTGACCTCATCCCAGGACAGCGCGTGCGTGCACACACACACACACACACACACACACACACACACACCTAACAGTACATAGGCAGTGGTACTGCAAAATGCTCAAAGCGGTAGTAGAGCAGACTTTAGTGAAAATTTAAGAATGGGCTCTAATAAACACAGTTAGCTTTTGAGCTTCAAGCCAGCAGCTCATGTTACAGTCTCTTCCAAGATTGAAGGCTTAAGAAAAAAACATGAATAAAAAATAATTGTTGACTATAGGAACAAGCGAGAGACATAATATACATTCTCAAAATGATGACTGAAGAAAGCGCTTATGAGTAGGCCTATATACCATTAACTTCCTTCAGCAAGGTGTGGTAAACTTGCCAGCTTCAATGTAATTTCACAGTATCAACCTGGAACCCCTCAATGCAAAGCGTTTGTCTACTGTTTAGAAAAGAATCCCAAGTGTAAGTAAGCGTAAGTTTTGGTTTCTACCACTGCTCTAGCTGATTTTAACATACGTATTAGGTGAGCTAAAGGCACATGGAGTTTGATTGAAATGTTTTAGTGTTAGCATTACATTTATTATGTCAACAACAATTGAATTGTAGAGTTCTAGACTAACGCTGGCGGTGAAACTAAAATTAAAGCTTACAAGGTTAGGATGGTCTTACGAGATGGTTAACACTAAATACACAATTCCATGTTTTAACCTTCGTAAAGACCAGGGTGAAGTCAGGTACATGGAAGGTACTTAACAAGGTGCAGGACGATAAAGATATAGACTGGCAAAGATACTCTAAAAACAGAAGATCACATGCATGCTTCAAGCTTCATCAATGGCATGAAATTTCTTGTCTCCAATGTGGGCATGGTCACCTCGCCTCTCACTGGATAAAAGCATATTGTGCAGGATGTTGCATGATGTTTTGACAGATCTCACAAGAGTGTGTTGCTGAGATGGAGTCATGTGAAACTCACTTTACACAAGCTGGTTCACATGGACACTTTTTTGTCATTCTGATAGGAATCATTCCCATTGAAGATTTTGGGTTAACTGTTTAAATGGGATGTTCTGGTCATTTAATAACCAACTCAGATATATTTTGGTTTATCCAGTCATGAATCCAGTTCCTACAATCCCTTTGGATGTGATAAAACAGCATGGCAATGCACTTTGAGAGCGTTGATTGCAGTTCGGGGACCATGAGGTGTTTGTACAGTATGTTCTATCAAAGACTCATGGGAAATGTAGTTGTTGAATGCTTCTAAACTGTGGTTGTGCCTTTATTAAAAATAACAATGTTCAAATGTTACTGGCAAATTGTTGTAGTAGTTGTTACTCCTACGCAAAGATTATTAATCTTGATCGAAAGCAAGATAATGTTGTTAAGCAGATGGCTATATACATCAACCTGACTTGATTACATCCTCAGGGTGGGACTTCATCTCTCTATATTGCAGATACTGATAACTGATAATACAATATACATATACACTGCGTAATACATTGAAGATAATATTTATGCTTTGAAATTCTAGTCTATTTTCTGAATACACACTGGAATAATATAAGAGTAACAAGAATAACATTAAATATAAGTTATGTTATGCAGTAGTTCGTATTGTATCGAGTGCCTGTGTGTGCGTACACATACCGTTGTGTCTCAACACTACAGCCAGATAGTCGTGCGTCTTGGAGCTGACGTACATCAGAACAGCAGGTGCATTGGATGTGCTGAAGCTGAAGGTCAACTCCTCCTTCCTCAGGTTCACTTCCTGTGGCGTGAGGGCATATGACTGTGGTCCTGCGTCCTTATTGGCTGCTGCTGCATCCATCAGGAAGTTGAATTTGACCAATGTGCCTGCTTCGAAGAACCCCCCGACATCTACACACACACACACACTATCAATCACACATTGAAAAACAATGTAGCACTGCCATACTACATTAACTCTCACCTTGCTAGACAAATAAGCATGTATATTATATAGAGAAATATACACCCGTGTAAATTTGTGTACTCATGGTAAAAGGGGTGTTAGATTCGTTTAGCCCCAACAAGTGACATAAACAACACATTGTTTACCAGTGCATTAGCAGACATAATGGCATATTCCAGCTACTCCAAAAGGCTTATTGATTGTCTTAATCGACGGCTGAAAAGGAGAGAGCGCTTATTTACCGAGGCTCCAGTGGCGGTGTGTGAGTGGTGTGCATCAGTAAACTGCATGTGTGTGTATGTGCCTCAGAGTAAATTGTATAGGTGACTAACAGGCATACAGTAGATGAAATGAAACAGCATAGGCTGTGGGAAATCAGAGCGGATTGAGATCTGTGGCTGAGTGTGTCTGAGTGCGTGTGAGTAGGTATGAATGTCACAGAATCTATGTTGTAAGAGATAACAGGCACATTGAGCATTGAAGCTAAAGACTGGGCAAGTGGATTCAGTGGTTCAATGTGTGTGTAAACAAATGCCATTATGGAAATCCCTCCGTTTGTCCTCCACTAGCGAAGCGGGGAAATGTGTCCGTACAGGTGTAGAACACTGACTAAACACACGCGCTCATCACGTTTGGGAGGGTTCACATGCCTCACACCTTCTGACCTCACAGTTCAGTAAATCATTTAGGCCGCAGTCCATTACCTCACTGTAAGGAACTAACGTTCCTACTGCAGAGTCTAGTGTCTGGGCTTAACAGAGGGTCTGGAGAGCGTGTGAGTGAGCGTGCGCACATGCCTCTGCATGCGGCATACTGTACGTGCGTGTCCCTGTGCAACCATACGTGTGTGTGTGTGTCCATTCTTTCATGTGACCCCCGGGGCAGACTAGCAGAAGCAATGCGTATAATAATAATAATAGCAGGGGCTCCCCTAGCAGCGTGTAAATGTGGATACAATGGGAATGCACTGTGCAATTACAGGCTGGCTTCATGCATTTTTCACTCTCTGGGAGACAGGGGAGAAAAGGGGGGATTAAAGTAAGGGGAGAGGCACATGTTGGAGGATGGGGGAGAGAGAGAGGAGCAGAGGGAGAGATGTGAGCAAGGGGCATGAAGGAACGGGAAGAGGAGAAGTTCACCAGGAGCCAGTTCACTGAGAGCTGAGAAAAACAGCTGGCAAGATTAGGGGGGGGGGGGGGGGAGCAGACAGCAGAAGAAACAAAGGAATGGAGAGAACACAGAGGGGAGAATAGAGGAGAAAATAGGGGGCACAAGACGAGGAGTAACGAAAGAAGAGGAGAGAAAAACGATACACACATGTACACGCACACACAGACACGCACATGTACACACAGACACACACACACACGTACACATGCACACACACACAGACGCGCACACGTACACACAGACGCACACACGCACACACACACATGTACACACACACACACGTACACACGCACAAGCACACAGACACACAGACACACACACACACACTTGCACTTGCACACGCACACACAGACACACACACTCTGTGGGTCGCTGTCATACTGTCACACCCCCTGCCATGAGCGCGGGGGAACAAACACTGCTTGGCTTTAGGAAACAAATTAATTCACGTGTCGGGGATCGACTCTGGCTGGGAGCGCCTGACAGCGGCGGCGTTCTCCTCCCCAGAGCATTTTAAGAAAACAGAACTTTGGTACTGTATCTAACGAATCCCCAAACACCAAAAAACAAACGCTGCGTCTTTAGAGTTACAGCTGCTTGACATTTCTCATCTCCAAAACTTCAACAAACCAAAAATATATAAATAAATAGAATACAGAGCGCTTGCTTCAGCGATAACGGCTCACCGTCTGGTTTGTTCTTATTGGGTGGATGTCCTCTGATATCGGAGATCGGGAATATCTGTCTAAATCAGCGTCTTTTAACATAAGGCCTGCTCCTGCTCAGCTGTGGCGGTGGCAGAGCGGGGGATACTGGCATATATAGCATAAGAATATAGCATAAGAATTAGAAGCATGAATAGCCTATTGATGAAGAGTATGGTGTAGGTTACACCTGCTCAATGAAAAATGCCCAGAGATAATGCATGATATCAGATGATTAAGCACTACATTTATGAAACTGACTTCATCTGAGATTTGTGGTTAAAAATATGAGTATTTTTCATATGAGATTTAGTGTCAGAATGAGAGTCAGAACCAAGTTGTATGCAAGAGATTGACGCTGTCACTGTGGAAGACACAGGCTCGCTGTTGTAGGCATTTATGTTATTTGCGTTACTAGAGACCCATTATGTTTAAATTGTTTTAAGGTAGAAAATATACAAAGCCCACAATTGAATTGGGAATAGGGTAAAAGTCATATGAAATAAGCCTGCATATTTTGCTATTTTATAATTTATAAGTTTCAATCAGATGTGCTTTCCACATCAAATATTCCAATAGATTACAAGGGTGTAGAGAACAGTACACTATTGCAGACTTATACACTGAAGTTTTAATTACTTTATTAGTCAGTCTTGAACTAAAGTGGGCCGATTTAAGGCATGAAAATCCAGGGCTCTGTCCCTGGACGGTGGGGACAATGACAGCACATGGTGAAATCACAGCTGGTTGTCCCTGTGACAACAAGTAAGTGTTCCCGCGGTAATCCTGGTGGTATTTAACTCTGGGCTTTGAAATGGGGGACATTTTAAAACGCTGCTGTGCTCTGACAACAAAAGATGAAAGCACTGGAAAGAGTGTGAGCTCACAGATTATGACCATTATTTCACGGCACACTTGTGTGTGCCGACAGGTAGCATCTGGTGGGTTCAAGTGAGGAGCAAACCCCATTAATTCATATCCTCTTATAATAACACAGCAGAGAACCACCCAAGTATTCTGAGCCCTTGCCAAAATGGATTTTCAATCTGAATAAAGGGAGAAGCACACAAACACACACACACACACACACACACACACACACACACGCACACACACTAGGATTTGCAAGAATCAAGAATCATGCATATATTTAATTTTCATTTTATTATAAAAACTTGCTTGTACTAGCATTAATTCCTTGCAAACCAGACCCCGTCTTATAGTTGGGTTTATGTTGTCTGTACGTAGTGTAGTGGGGGTAGGTCTCTTGAAAATAATTTTCCTAAACCTTAACCAGATTTCCTGGTGAAATCAATATTAAATATCTCCCAAAAAAAGATATATAATCTATTGGTAGAGTCAACTATGGCAGGTCAGGAACACATGTAAAACATGCAGGGCAGGGACACACAGACACTGACCTGTAGCACTGTATGTCAAGTAACAAAATGCAGCTTCAGACAGTGTAGTTACATTAAACATATACGTCACCTAATTACATTAGTGTGTCTGTGAGTGTGGGTGTGATCTGGGCATCTAGCCCCCCCCCCCACCCCACTTCTGGTGCAGAAGGGGCCTAGCCCCCTCCCCCCCATCCCCCCACCCTCTCCCCTCTCAGCTCTGGGGCCTAGCCCCCCCCCCTCCCAATCCCCCCACCCCCTCCCCCCTTACCTCTGGTGCAGAAGGGGCCTAGCCCCCCCCCAATCCCCCCTCCCCTCTGGTGCAGAAGGGGCCTAGCCCCCCCCCCCCTCCCCTCTCACCTCTGGTGCAAAAGGGGCCTAGCCCCCCCCCAATCCCCCCACCCCCTCCCCTCTGGTGCAGAAGGAACCTAGCCCCCCCCAATCCCCCCACCCCCTCACCTCTGGTGCAGAAGGGGCCGTCGTAGGCGGTGGCCCTGCAGTCGCAGGAGTACCCGTTGTACTTCTCCACGCACTTGCCCCCATTGCGGCAGTACATGCCATAACTGGTGCAGTGGCCCTGGCAGCCAGGCTTGACCCCCGGAGTGACCTTTGCCCTCTCCTCCAAGTCAAGGGTCACGCCGTTCATCCTCAGGGCCCGGATGCAGCCCAGAAACCCCCTCTGGCCCCCCGCGGCACCTGTGGGATGAGAAGGGGGGGGATGGGGGGGGGGGGAAGGAAAGGAGGGAACAGTAATTGAGAGAAGCAGGAGGGATATACAGGAGGAAGAGTTATTTTAAAAAAAAAAGTATAGTAAGCTATTGTAAGCTAATGGACCTTTCGCCTGAAGCGAGTTAGCAACGCCTATGGGCGGGTCTGTCAGACAGCTGACCATAACATCAGAGACGACTTTGCTAACATCCACAGTTTTGTTTTTCCGCATGGCTTCAGGAAGATCTGTAGGCTACATCCAGTCTGTCTAGGTAGGACACATTCTGTCTATGTTCTCTACATACAGGATGTTGAGCCATAACCACATCCTTTCGACATTTTCATAACAAATATCATTTTAAAGTTAACAGATTTAATTGAGAGACAGTGATTCCAGTTGAAGTGATTCTTGTTTATCTGACGGTGGCGGCGCATAGCACCATCTCAGCCTTCTGATTAGTCAGATTGCCTGTCACTTAAACTAAAAAGATCCATTGTAAGCAAATGCAGTTTTTGTCAAATTCATCAATCTCCTTGCATTTTCCTAGTTTACCGTTCTCTGTGACCACTTCTACACCGCCCGGGCTCCACAAATACGAACACAAACAAAGTGGTGAACACCGCTCACAACAACAATGCCGCTTGGCTTCGCAATGCATTTCAATGTGTTGGGATGAGCTTCTGAGGGTGATTGTTTTGATTTGAGCTCAGTTAGCAAGCATTCTTGAGAACGACTAACACTGCCTTTAATAGATAAAAAACACAAAACAGGTGAATATGTTTAGAAAACTGTTCATCAAACTTAAACCACTACAATAAATTAAGGTGTGAAAACAACTAGTAGTATAATTATAATATATAGCATACTAAAACATTGTCTTCTTCAACAACCTTCATATTTTCACATAATAAGCACTGCCTAATGAGCACACAGTAATAATGAAGACATTTGCAAACAGACACGGCACATAAACACACCGTATGCCTGCGTACGACAAAATGACACACTCATAGTGAGTCAATATAACTATTAATGTTTGGCTTTGAGGCGTCAAAAGCCGTTCATCTAAATGTTCTTATCACTGCGGCCTTAGACATTACAAGTGTAATTAGCTGTTACTTAGGGTGGAGTAGGGATGCTAATTAGATGAACGCTCACATAAATAGACCAGTGTAGCACATATGTTGGTCAGCCTTCACCCACACGTCACACATGGTGCACACACAGACACAAATACACTTAAGGCACGATCACACCGAGACACGTCGCTACAGACGGGTCCGCTTCAAAAGCGCTTTGATAAAACTCCCGAACTCACAGAGATGCGCTGCCTGCGCCTGCTGCTTGCTGCCAGTGCGACTCCGCGCCTTGCGCTGAAAAGTTGAGGGTATTTGAACTTTTATGCGTGTCTAAAAAAACGCAAAGTGCGATGGCATAAAAATGCGCATGCCAGTCCAGGATGGCATAATCCAGTTTTTTCAGTCTCGATACCGATACAGATAACGGCACTTTGGGTACCGATCCAAATTCAGTGTTAAATTAAGTTTTAGGTTAAGTTGCAAAGTAAATGACAGACAATCTCTATTTTAGGATTTATGTGCATTTTAGAAACCTGCTGCTGATAGTGTAGTCTGGGTAGGTTAGACATGGCTGATGTTTGACAGTAGACCTACACGTATAAATTAATTTAATTGGATTAGCCCCACGGATCGGTTACAACTATCCACTTGTCACTGATACCGATCCAGCTATTTAAGTCAGTATCGGACCGATTTACGATCTCAGTATCGTATCGGTGCCAACCCTATAATGAACAACCAGTGTGTGTAAAGGTTTATGTATGTGTGTTTATGTGTTTTCTTCTGGAGACTTGTGGATTTGTGTATGTGGCTAATGGCCAGATGACAGTAATACATGTATTTTAAACTCATTAGCATACAGTAGCCTACATGGATACACACACACACACAGACTATTGCAACAGACTATTATTACACGGCTAGTTGGAGGTCTGAACATATTCACAAATTATTGATAATTATATTAAATATGACATATTGGCCTATACAAGTTCTAGCACTTGTGTGTGTGAGAGAGACTGAGAGAGCATGTCTGTGTGTTGCCTGTACAATATTCACTAATGAAGACATATATGACATATACAGTAATTAGAAATACATGAATATACTCTATGCACAGCTAACCAAGGTCAAACTCCATAATCACATAATTTCTCCACAATCACATTGTTGACATCTGTAATGTACTACAGAATATCTGCTATTATATGAACGTTATCAATCCTGTGTGTTTACCCTGCCCCCCTTTATTAGCTAGGCCATTACCTGTTTGACTATGTGGTAATAGGTATAATGACATTATGCTGCTTTTTGTTCTATTT
>JAODOY010080177.1:0-15314 GCA_025399855.1 Forbesichthys papilliferus | reverse complement strand
TATATATAGAGAGAGAGAGAGAGAGAGAGAGAGAGAGAGAGAGAGAGAGAGAGAGAGAGAGAGAGAGAGAGAGAGAGGTTGGTTGGTTTAGGAGGGATGTGGGTTAATTGGGTCATCTTAACCCACCCACACATGCAGGTAGGGAGTTTCCATAGCTACAGCTTTCCTTTGAAATAATTAACTTTCCCTGCTACACCTAAATAGCCACTTCCTGTGAAAAGCTGCTACCGCTAGAATATTTATGTCTTTTATCCTGTATAATAATTTTGAGTCATGTGGCAAACTGCCACGCCAAATGCTCAAACAACTGACCACAAGTCAGAAATATGTGCCAAGCATTTCTTCAGTCCAAGCCAAGATTCATTTTCAGTAAACAATTGTTGAGACTATTGTTTATTGATTCTTGAATGTGAATACATATATTAACCGTCTAACACAAAAAGAGCTTACATCTTGTATTTTCCTCACTTCCTGCTATGATTAAACAATCTGAAATTATATGGTTTGGTAAATCGTCTACAGACTTAGTATGGATATATGAAATATTGATACACCCGAGTATCGCAATATTACATTGCGTGATACTGTATAGATTATCTAAAACACTGTATCGATTATTTATTTATTTTTACTCAATGTATTTGTAAAAGGGACCATGTACAAAATACATTAACCGCAAAAAGAGAAGAAAGGTGCTTGTTACCATATGTTGCTTTAAGCTTATTTCTTAATTTTTTTTGCAGCAGCGCCTCACATTAGCATTGCTATGACAGTTTTCCACGACTTTGAAATCTCAATATATTGCCTTGCTTACAGTATTGCAATAGTACAAATCTTGCTCCCTGTATCGTGATATGTATCGTATTGCCAGATTCTTGTCAATACTCAGCCCTAATGCTTAGCACACGAAAAACACCCTGTCCACACATTGAAATGCATTGCAATGCCAAGGACATTGTTGTTTTGAGGGCCGTTTGCCGCTTTGCATTCCATATTTACAGAGCCAGTGCTGTGTTTAGCTTAGCTTCCAATAGCTGACTATACCTACCTAACATAAAGTCAACAGCTCACCTATGAGGATGGTATTGTAAGACACTTGTTCTGTGTTGCGTCCATCGTTGTAGAATGCCAGGTGCCAAATGCCTGTATCCAAGAACTGAATGAAGCCAGCCTCGTGCAAGCTCACCGAACGGGCACGCCGGGCACCTCCGATGCCCTCTTCCTCCCGTGTGCTTGCAAAGTGTGCGCGTGTTGTGTCGATGTCACTAAGAGACCGTTTCTCCTTAGAGATGAGACGACTGCCGTCCAAGAGTTCTACGAAATCGTACTGGACACACACACACACACAAGCACAGAAGCAGACAGCCACATAAGTATAGAGAGACAAAGAAAACATATTGCTAGACACACAAACCAAACCTAGTCAATGTAGAAGATGTCTCTAAGATAGTAGTGTTTTGTATGTGGAAATGATTCTGCACACATTGTGAAGCACAATCCTTTTCAATCCAGAACATGCTTTATATAAAACTAGTGAAGAGAAAGACTGGGTTGTTGTTTGTCTGTCCACAAAGCATTGTCACGTACCTGTACACTTTTTGTTTTGATTAAAACATCCTCTGCAGTTTTAGGAAATATATCCTTTCTGCATAAAGGACAACATGAGCAAAAATATAGGACCAAAAAGTAAGGATTTTTACAAGCCAGCCAGTAAAATGTGCATGTCCAAGCCCTGCAGGCTTTACGTGAGACACTTATCCTCCCAGGTGATTTCATGAAACAATGCAGTATGCAGTGTGCAGACCTATTTTGTTTCGTTTTATCTAAACAGGATTCGGTTGAAAATGTTGGATGTCATGATTCATTAATTCACATCCTAGTTAAACTAGTGGAGGAAACCTTTGAATTTGAGGTACAGTCAGTGTGTGTGTACCTTACCTGTGTGTGTGAGGGGGGCAAGCCCTTGCGTCCATAAACCCCAACGAGAGCGTCTCTCTGCACGGAGATGTTGAATTTCAAGAACTGCGGTTGGTCAATGTACAGCTGTGACCGCCAAAATATCCCTTTTATGAGAAAAAAAAGAGCAAATGAGAAATAATATAAAAAGATCTTCAATGAAAGCATATATAGCATCTAATGACACTGGGAATAATCCAAATGTTTTCTGCAAATAACCAAAAGCTAATCTTAAATATGTGACATTTATTAAAATATACAGTAAAAGGACTGCATTTATATAGCACTTTTCCAAACTTCTGGCCACTCAAAGCCAGAGGCGTTGGACCATGTAAGGCAAGTGTCTGGGTCCCCGAGCTGAACAGTTGTCCACAACAACGACATGAACGGCACTGAACGCCCTTTGTCCAGCGACAATGCGCAGTAGCCTACTGCATCGACACATTCAAAATCCCCCTTAGGGCCCCATGGATCTTTGATTAGTCTAACCTTAAACTAGGCCCATAGCGTCTGACGTTTGGCCGTTCAGATTAAACAACGTGTATTGGTTCTGTCGGAAAAGACACTGTGTAGATGAGGGCGTGCACACAGTGCTCTGTTTGAGGGTTGGGAGTTCGCAGTAGCCACGTTGTGTTGTTGTGATACACACGGCATGGCAATGCCAATATGAAGAGGAGATAACCATCCGGTAATGAAAAAAGAAAAGAGAGAGGAAAAGCTGAAGCAGGATAGTGCTTGAGAAGCTGTAATCTGACAACACTGGCACATGTCTGTTATCTTACTAAACATACATTATGCTATTTGCTGAAATTAGAGGGAACCAAGATATCTTACCTACATTTACTTTTGTTTCTGAGACAACTTCTCAAGCAACTTGCAGGCTATTGCCAACAAGTCACTAGCTGATGAGTTCAATAGGCTAACATATTGATATGGTATGCTCTGTAGCCTTTTTGTTGCAATGTTATTCTGTAGTCTGTAAGTAAGTAACATGTATTTATATCGCACATTTCACAGATAAACATCACAAAGTTCTTCCCAATAAAATGATACATGAAATACATAAATAAATACATTAATCAGCCATATTATGTATAGTCTGTACTGCACACAAACATGGACACATACATGTAATGCACACACACAATAATAATTGTTTGTCATTATTATTATTATTATTAAGTAATAATGTTATTATTGTTATTATACTTATTTCTAGCAGTTATACCATCAAGCTACCTCAAACTGCACTGCTCAGAATGAGGATCTAGGACTGTAAAATGCCCACAGTATCACACCCACACCTTCCTATCACAGCAGGTACCATAGCTCTGTGATGATTTCAGACCACTGGCCAAACATCCTAATGTTATGCTGAATGCTATGCCATGGTGACGAATGGAGCTGCTCCAATCAGAGATATAGAGTTGTCTTTGCCTAATTGACCTAAAGTGCCTAAGATCCACCCATTCACACACAATAATGTCAGCCCAGCATGGCACCATCTAACCACAAGGTTAGGGGTAGGTGTCTTCTCAAGGACACCTACACACTCGGTGAGGTGTTAGCGGGGTTCAAACCACCTGTCTCACTGCTCTACCCACTGTACCACTGCTGCCTTGTAGATTGCAGTGGACAAAATACCCTCTCACACTAACACATGAAAAAATACTTAATTTCACGTCTGGACTGTGTCCATTGTACCATACTGTGTGTGCGTGTGTGAGATAACGTACCAGGGGGAACTTCCTGAATGGCTCGTCTGCCAACGTCCACCTCACCCGTGTCTATGGTGTTGTTCTCCAGGAGAAACATTTTACCTAGGAAAGAGGGGTTCAGGAAGTTAGCATAAAACAACAGAAACTAACCCTGCCTTTACTGTAACAAACACAAATAATATTTCATCCTTTATATTTCCTACAGATGCCATACATACAGTACAAAGCAAGTGGATTAATCACCTTCTTTTCCAGGGACTGACATTTTATATTCCCATAATGTTCATAATGTAACAGTTTAGGAGAATTATGGGCTAAGACTCAACACCTACTCAGAAGTGTGTGTTTAATTCATATTGCATGTCTAGACATTACATCACACTATATATACAACATTGTTTGAATCTCAAAAATATGTCATCAGTTTAGACTAGACTAACAATGTAACTCTCTCTCTCTCTCTCTCTCTCTCTCTCTCTCTCTCTCTCTCTCTCTAACACACACACACACACATGCTAAGCTATAGCACCAGTATCCTGAAATGATTACCAGCTGTTATTGCAGCTCATTAATTAGGAAGGTACAGCTTTCCAGGGAGTGTGTGTAGGTGTGTGTGTCTGTGTGCGTGTGTGCGCGCGTGTGTGTGTGTGTGTGTGTGAAAATTACTTTATATTAGGTAAACAATTGATTTTGTGCCTTCACTCTCTCTCTCCACACACACACCCACACGCACGCATGCACGCGCACGCACACAAACAAACACAGTACATCCATTTTTTGTCTTGTATGTTTTAAACCATGGGCTATATTCTGATGTGACCGGGCCAATAAGCTAGCGTTTATTTATACTTTTTGTGTACAAACCCCTCTTGACATTAAAGGGTTTATGAACCACCTGGAAGGCTTCCTGCTAGCGTGTTTGACATTCATATCCAGAACAAACTGTGCTCCACAGACACGGTGACTCAAGACAGAGTTTTAACCCCACCTATTCCCCAAGATTGGCTTGGCTTCACACTTAAGGGGAAAGAAATGGGTCTGATTTCAAATTTTAAGTCCTGAGGCAAAGAGTTTCCTTTGTAAAATCTTAACAGCTTCCAATACAAAACAGTCATCCCTGTAAGGCATTCTTACAGTAATACACATACACACACACACACATACATAAACACACATGTGTTTATCTGTGATGACCAGCAAGTTATAAACTAGCAAACATCTTGGGAATCCCCACAATCCAATTAGTTTTTGGGAACAATTTACAGTAACATACAGACATTACTTTGGCATCATTAGGCAAAAAAAGATGGTTGGGAAATGCTTTTCTTCTGCAGGTTCTAGCAATGCTTAAAACAAGTCATACTATACTTTTGTGACCTATGGCCTCCAACTAGGGAACTAGTTTGAATTGCAGAGAGCAAATACACTCCCTTACCTGTGCTGAATGGCTGGCACAACAACCTAAATCTGCTCCTACAGCACGTCCAAGTGGTTTCAACATTACATTTCAACACAGCATCTCAGTTATATATACAGTATATATATATTGTACATATACATATACACCGTATATATAGAGTATACTGTATACACATAATAGAAAAGCTCCCAACATCAACCAGTCAATAGATGAGTTGCTCTGTTTGAATAAAGGTGAGCGCTGTTAGCAAAGTGTCGCTCAAGGCTAGCAAAGCTAGTGCTGATGGTGTACTTTTAGATTGGAGCTAACAAAACATCTATCATTTTACAGGACTCAATATTTGGTCGACACCGTTTTCTGTTTGTTATAGCCAGCTTAATTATTAACACATTCTAAGAACATGCCCAGATGTATGTGTATGATGTATGTGTTCCTTCCCTGGGTTGGTCGTTACTGTGTGGACGAGTATCTCTGAAAACACTACTGTAAGGTGGATGCTGGTCGTAAGCAACATCATCAAATGTACATATGTTGGATATTGCCTGTATAGTGTGTATGTGTGTATGTACATATTCACATATTGTCAAGAGAATAGTGTGACGGGGAATTCGTGTGAAAACACACACACATGCACGCACACACACACGTACCTTCTTGCACAGTGTGCAAGAAGGTACGTGTTGACGTTGTGAAGGTGGCACTTAAAGCTCTGATTCATCTGGGCCATTATCTCCTAGGTGTGTGCGTGCGTGTATGTGTGTGTGTGTGTGTGTGTGTGTGTGTGTGTGTGTGTGTGTCTGTGTGTTGCATGTAGTCTATTTATAGCCTGTGATGGGTAGAGTTGTTTTAGTTGAAACACCACTTTCTTCTGCTTTACCCTCTCATGTATGGCTTGGGAATGCATTATCCACTGTGTAGTGTTTTGTTACTAGCTGTGGCAACATATATTTGACCCGCCTATCTCTACAATCCTATATTTCCAGGAGCTTGATTAGAACAAAGTGCCTCCTGCTGCGGCAGGCCGACCTATTTCTACACAGCTGCAAATATTTAACACACTGGTTTCTGATACAACCACAGTGGTATATAGTGGCCTTGGGTGATGCATTTCTACAATTTCTACCAATAAACCACTGGTGGTGTAATCGCTTTAATATGAACCATGTTTCCATGTGCAAAATACATTTTTAAAAGAGAGTATGTGAAAACTGGGAATGTAAATTAAACTAATATTACTGTGATAGATGACCACACACAAGTAAAATCAACAATGGACTCACCGTTGTCCGTGGCGACCATGATAGTGTTGGGCGTGGTGTCCCTGCCCACTCCTCCTATCCCACCCCCATTCTCAAACGCTCCATAGGTCTCGCTCTCCTGCAACTGCCAGTTCAGGCCCAACAGATGCATGGCTTGTAATGAGAGAGAGAGAGATAGAGAGAGAGAGAGAGAGAGAGAGAGAGAGAGAGAGAGAGAGAGAGAGAGAGAGAGAAAATAGGGTGGATTAGTCTAATTGTTGGTTTACAGAAAAAAGCCCTAAAATTGTCTGTTGAGACAGACTCTCTGTGTGTGTGTGTGTGTGTACTGTATCTGTGTGTGGCAGGGTAAGGGCCATAGTTGATTTTTATTTTATTCCTCTGATCAATTCACAGCTCCATTTTTAACAAGCTCTCTTAATGCTAAGAAACCCTCCAGCCGTTTGTGTGTGTGCGTTTGTGCGCGCGCTCAGGTCGCAGGTTAGCATATTGAGTGCAGCACTAACGGTACGTTTTTAGTAACATAAATGCCCTCCAGGGCTTTACATCCATGTACTGTAAGTGCACACACTCAATATCAAACACACACACACACACACACAAACAAACCACAGTCTTTTTAGCATCTTGGGATGGA
Source organism: Forbesichthys papilliferus (assembly GCA_025399855.1). Taxonomy (NCBI): domain Eukaryota; kingdom Metazoa; phylum Chordata; class Actinopteri; order Percopsiformes; family Amblyopsidae; genus Forbesichthys; species Forbesichthys papilliferus. Next base: position 8,327 of record JAODOY010080177.1, on the reverse strand, counting down.
CAGAGAAGGTTGTTAGCATCAAAGCAAGCCTCTGGCAGCTTATTCGACCTATTGGAATATTACCCGCACCACAAGACACCTACGCATCAGCACTGTGTGTGCACGCGCGCGCGTGTGTGTGTGTGTGTCCTAAAGCCATAAAGCATCTCCATTTCTCTCTCTCTCCAATTGAGACGTAACAGGGTTTTTACAAGCGGTTAAGACAAAATGAGCACATCACATCACCAGCAGAATCAATGGAGCCAAGAGGCACTGTGCTAGATTAAATAGCCCCTTAACAGAGGAGCTGGCCACTGTGCCCACTGTGCTGACTGCCTTTGATAAATAACCGCAGAGCTAGCGTTTCTTCAAAACGGGAGACGGGGGGAGAATTAAGTCTGATGTGTTGTTCTATCTTTGCCAAGCCCCATCATGGGAAATAATACATCCCCTCATAGAAAACTATGTATATAGCTTTACCATTTAAACCCCCAAGAATTTTCACATGTCACAACAGCTGGGGAAACCTTTTTTGTCCATTGCATATTGAACTACATAAGTGAAACAACCACATTCTTGAAAAGACATTCACTGACAAAATAAAGGCTTTCAAAAGTACAGCATTTGCTGACAATGCTGGCTACCAAGATACTTAGGATTGTTTAGATTTAGATATATTCTAAATTTCCACTGAAATTGTGGCTGATTAGATTGATCCTTAGATGAAGTGTACATACTTAAAGGTAAAGTCAGCTATTGCAAGCTAAATATAAGCTAATATACTTGGTTGGAACATAAACAAAGTGGCGAACACCGCTCGTATCAACAAAGCCGTAGCACTACGCTTTGCTTGACAATGTATTTCGACGCGGAGGCCCGCGAAGCAATACTGTTTTGATTTGTGCTCGAAGTTAGCAAGAATGACTGACCATACCTTTAAATGCATGGTCTGTCATTCTCAAGAACGCTTGCTAACTTAATAAAATAAAAAAAACTCCCTCAAAAGCCCCGCCTCACATTTTAAACCCATCGCAAAGCCAAGGCAATGATGTTGGAAGTGGTGTTCACCACCTTGTTTGTGTTACTATTTACATAGCCTGGGCTTTAACATGATGCTTTTATAAATAACATAGGAGGGGGTGTCAAGGGCCAATTCTCTTACCAAAATTCTACTTGGAACATGTGCCAACAGAAACCCATCACCACAGTTTCAGTGACTCACACACAAAAAGGTTTCAGCTCAGAGACACAACACGTGTGCGCACACACACACACACACCTCCCTCATTATATTAGTCATGCTGAGCTAGCCCCGTTACCCACAACCCCTCCTGTTGAGGGGAGGATCAAGGGGTCATGGGAGAGAGCTGGGAATCGACAGGAATAAAAGAAATGTTTTCACAATTTTTTCCCCTCACATTTTGCACATTTTGGGTTTTAATAATAATATTAATAACAATACTAATACTAAAACTAATAATAACAATAATAATAATAATAATAATTATAATTATAATAATAATAATAATAATAACCATAATTAATTATTAGGATTTTGACGCAGACAAAATACATTTTGATAGATACAACTGGCTGTAAACATGCATCATTGTCCCACCGGACAGCAACGGTAACTTGGCTAATATGATAAATAATTCAAAGACACTGCAGTGAGCATAGTGGGTGAAATGACAAAGATTCCAGCTGTGCTCAAAGCTTGGATTAGCAGCGGGCCCCCCACTGCCCACCTTTTAACTCAAAAAGATGTTTCAAAAGACACGCATCCCAGTTCACACCCGGTAATCTCCATCATGCTGAGCACAGGCTGGTTCATTGCTCACAAAACAGGAAGTGGGCTGACGATTGAGTTAGGCCTACATGTTCTGATTCACAGTAGGGGTGTCCAGATATCAGATTTTCACAACACAATTATTGTGGCCAAAATCATTCACGATAGCGATACCATTCCAATATCAATGTATATAAAAATAATATGCCTAATTATAGCAGTAAAATGTATCTTCAATTTTGTTTATTGTATGTTTTGTTTGTGAGGTATCAAATCTTTTTTTGTTTGTAGGCCCAGGTTTGTGTGAAATCCTTGCTGGGATTTCAGCTTTGTGACTCAGAAAGGGAAGGGAATCTGATGGCTATAGACAAATAATGCAAGGAAAAGGGTAAGTTAGCAATATCCATTGTTTTTAGTGGGAATGGAATACTGAGACATAAAAATGTGTTGATGGTAGCCTAAAAGTTGATGGTGAACTTTGGCAATGGGGCTGCATGCTTGCTAGCTCAGGCTATGTTACGCTTGTTATCAATGTATAGAGCAGCTTCTCTAGTTTTTTACAATACACCAACACATCACAGTGGAGCTAGTCTTGTCTTTTAGAAACATTAGGAAAAACCACCACTGCGTTTTAACGGAACAACTGGAGCCGTCTCCCCTTCTGTCCCCTCCTCTACTGTCCCCATCGCCGGTGCGTGTTTCTCTGGTCGACGGCCACCTGTTTCCCCAGTGCTGATTTATGTTGACTGTTTATCGTTTCCTGTTTGGCAGTGGGGGGATTAGTTTTAGGTTGTTTCTGTTGTTTAGCCATGTTCGGCTGTTACATTGTGTTGTGTTCTGAGTTTCTGCTGGCTCTTAGCTGTCGTTTTGGAGAGTTCATTAAACACAGATCAAAGGCTTGTTTACTTGTTGGTGTGTCTCATTCTGTATAGCCTGCACTCACAGCCTGTTTCATTTACAGTAATAAACCTTGCGCTGTACTTATAGTTGTGGGTCTGTCCGGCTTAGCGGGAGGCGCTGGATTGTTTAGACGATATTATCACGTTTATTTTCAGCACAATGTCAATATTTTATGTTTTATTATCACGGTTACATACCGGTATTTCAGGACACCCCTAATTCATAATGGTGTTTCATTAGATAAATACAGAAGGGTTTCTGTACTGGTCAAATTAATGTGAGCCATTTAAGGAAAGAACTGAAAGTATTGCATTCACTATAATGCAATACATAAAGCTGTTGAATATGTGATATTTTGTGCATTGTCTGTACATTGTTTTGTTGCTGATACAATCTTCAAGAAAGTTATTACTCATATTATTTTTAATGTGTGTATGAGTGAGTGATTGTGTATACTACCTCATCTACTGTTTAATAGTCAATTATAAGATGCGACAATTTCATTTGCAATGCAAAACATTAAGTAAGTAAACAGTCTCTCATCAAACTGGAAAAGTAGTTTCTCTGGCCAGAGTTTATATTTCAAGAAGCAATACAAATATCTCATATTAAGGAACCAAATGGCACAGGCACAAATACAGACAGGACAACCGATTTCTACAGAAGAGCTTTGCTCTCTGTGATGGCTCATAAATGCCACCAGCTTTGGTGGGAGGGAGCAGGCTGCTTTTTCTTCTTTCACCTGCCCTCCAAGTTTTTGCTAACTATGACCCATCACACACCCGTTAAAACACACATGTGAGTGTGTGTGTGTGTGTGTGTGTGTGCATTTGTGTTATACTACAATATATGCATGTGTGTAACTATGAATATTTCTATACGGTATGTGTGTGCCTCTGTGTCTCAGTGTTAAGAGAACAAGTATGTGTCAATCATATCCCAAGAAGCACTAAATGGACTGCCAAAAACAATTTTATGGAAAACTTTCTAGAGGGTTCCCACGATGCATGCATGAACAAACACACACACACACACACACACACGCTACACACACTACACACTACACATGAGCTTACAGACATTTACACCCTCACGCACCTACCTACATGTATTTACACACACACACACACACACACACACATACACACACACTGCACACAAGGCCTGTGCCAAACTATCTATACCAATGAACCATCTGACTCCAGTCATAATTGCTTCTGTTCTTCGAGGGAATACATGACCTTTTGCGGGGGAAAATATGTAACTCTCTCTTCTCCATCTCAGTTTCTGTCTTTAAATATGAGTTTTTATCTTTTCTACGCCCCCCCTCACTATTTCTAAGTCTGCTTTTTGATAGGGACATGTATGCACATCTGGTTGCTTCTGTACACCGTTTTGATGTTAGACCTACAACATGTTCTAAATGTGTATACCTGGAAGAGGTGCATCATATGCTTAATAAGTTGTGCTGTCCCTGCACACATTAGCAGAGCCATCCGAGTCTAAACAAACAAGCATATTTTCTGTTTGTTTTGGATTACACAGAGCTCATGTAAATTATTGTGTAAATTGTTTTTACATGCATTTAGATTTTCAGAAATAAAGCGCAGCGGTAGTTATGCTTGCTGGGTCGTCAGCTGACAGACCAGCTGATTGTTGCTGTCTACGTAGTTGCCTGCTCCTTCCTGCCGCTAGCCCGTTAGCTCCCTCTTCCTCCAACTGCACCACCTTGTTCTGTTGTGCGTCTTTGTTGCTCATTATCTGTTGTCTTTGTGGCTTGCTCTGTTCTGTTCCTCGGGGGGTCCCCTTGCTGTTCTCCTTGCCTGTGGCTTTCCATGTATGCGCATGGAAAGAGCTTCCCATGTATGCGCATGGAAGGGCAGGGAGCTCCCAGATCAAAGCCATACCTCAAAATGTAAATAATTAAGTTAATAAATATGACTTTGTAAAGTAGTCTTGACTGAAACCTGTTAGGTTCTTTGCAAATTCTTGCAAAATATAGGATGTTTGCTAATTGCTGAAATCTCAGTCCCCCTTCCTTAAGCATATGTCATGCAGAATTAATGGACATGACAGGAATGTCATAGAATAAGGCCCAGGAAGACGAGACCCCTCTAGTCGAGTGGGCATGCAGGCCTAGCGGGACAGGCACCTGTAGGCCAGCCCTATTGCCTCAACCAGCCAGTGCGACAGCCGCCCTTTGGACAGAGGCTTACCCCTGGCTTGGGTGCCAAAGCACACAAAAAGCTGGTCGCTTCGCCTAAAGCCCTTAGTGGGATCACTGTAACATTGCAAAGACCACACCGGACACAACATGCTCAGCCTCTCATCCTCCACTGATGCGAATGGGGGAATGTGAATATCTCTCAAGTTCGAGTACTTGATTCGTAAATGGCACGGTAATCACCTTTGGAGTGAACGCCACATTAGGGCACATAACCACTCTCTGTCCGACCCCCACAAACTGCATGCAGGATGGGTGTAAAGACAGGGCCTGGAGCTCACCGACCCGTTTTGCAGAAACGAGCGCTGGTAACAGTGCTGTCTTCAAGAACATGGTCTTAATGTCCGCAGTGTCTAGAGGCTCAAATGGGGGCCCTGCCAATGCCTGTAAGACCACCATCAGATCCCAAGGTGGTACCAAGGAGGGTCGTGCTGGCCGTAGATGCCATAAAGCATAACGTCAGTGGGTGGTTCCCAGGCGTCGATCCGTTTAAGATGACATGGCATGCTGAAATCTTTGCTATGTAGACCGTGAGCATTGACGCATGTGTGTGCCAGTGCATCCACGCCCAGAGGTGGCTGATCTAGTGAGAACCACAGTGGATATTGCGTAGTCTCTAGTCTCTCTAGTAATGACCTGAGGATGAAGACACCATTCTGCTGCCCTGCAGCTCCTCTGGAATGAAGATCTGCTCCACAGTTCAGCTTCCCTGGCACATTAACCACGCGAAAGGAGAGAAGATTCAGCTCCGCCCACAGTAGCACCCGGTTCGCCATATGGTGAAGGGATGGTAAACCCTCCTTGGTGATTGATATATGCTATCGCTGACCAGTTCTGAAAAGCCTCACACACGACCTGATAGCCTGTATCCTGTCTAAAGAAAGGCATATCATCATCGTGGTGGAGTACAAATCTACACCCAGGAAGGTGCAATGCTGGCTTGGCACCAGCATGTACTTTTCCATATTGATGGCGAAGCCCAGTTTTCCCAGGTGCGTCACTGTCAGTGAAGTATACTGGTTGGCTTCATCTTGAGATGAGCTGCATATTATCCAGTCATCCAAGTAGTTGTATATTCGCACCCCCTGCTGGCACAGCAGTGCTAGGGCAGCCGCCGCGCATTTGGTGAAAACACGCGGGCCAGAGACATGCCGCAAGGCAGAGCTTGGAACTCGTACGCTTGACTCTGAAAGGAGAAGCGTAGATACTTGGAAATATGCATCTTTTAGATCCAATTTCACAAACAAAACCTTGGGGCGAATATACCGGAGCAACTGTTCTGTGGTTAACATTCTAAATGTCTTTTTCATTAAAGACTTTCAATTAAAGATCTAGTATTGTGCGAACGCTCCCGTCTCTTTTTGCTGTAGAACCCAGTTGTCGCACTTTCTAGTGGAACCTTGCGGATACCATCTTTTTCAAACAGGAATTCTACCATCTGTTTGTTCAGCACTAGCGGGCGGGGTTTTGCGAACTGAATGACTATTGTCTTCAGAACCCACAGGTATGAAGTGTATGAGCGCCATTGGAGCGCAGGCCTGGATCGCAATAGGTCGGGTGTAAGCCCCCTCATGGTCAATTGCTTTACCGTTCCCCTGCCCGTGTCGCCAGCGCCTATAGGCTGTGTTGACTGTTCATGTTTTATGTTCGGGTTTCCTACTTTCAGCCAATTAAAGCGCTTTACGATAGCCTCACAATCATCCGTTCACACACCGATGGTGATGTTAGCCATGCAAGGTTCCATCTAACCACGGGGAGCAGTTAACTCACTTGGTGAAGAGTTAGCGGAGTTTGAAACAGCGACCTATTGCCCTGCTCTAAACACCAGCATTATCTAGAGGGAATCTCCAATGAATAAATGTGTAAGTTAGCAGCACAGAAGTTGAAAACACCACTTGCTTATTTGACCGAGCCACACAACAATATCCCAGCCTTTGCAATGAGTTTCCAATGGAGGTGTTTTTGTTTGTTTTGATCGAGTTAAAAAAAATCAACAATCTTTCTCTAGAATGACTGCATAATGTAACATATCCATTGATAGAGTAAATAGCTGGCAATATCTAGCAGCCATTTATTATTGTGGAGGTGTGACACAGAGCTGTCTTTATACTGCTGTCACACATGAGCCACTGTTTGGTGTGAATAATAAACACACCACCTACCAGTGTAGCTCTTGCCAAAACAAGAAAACAACAAAACCACAAATAAACCATCATGTTTTTATGAATAGTGTTTCATTCCGAGGCTATATCTCTGTCTCGGTCAATATAGCCACAGTAAAACCACACTCTACACAATTCCACCAGGATGTTAAATAGTAACATTACTGCCTTAATCAGGGGCTCTATAATTGCTGGTCTAGGGGACTACTACTTTGTTTTAGTGTAACCACAGCTTTAGGTGCCCATTAATCTCTATATTTTTCTCTAACCTACACCCACAATATCTCGCCCCATAGACAAAATATTAAGATATCTAGGATGTGTCACCAACACACCTTGCATGTGTGGATAACATGCAAACTCACAGACTATATATCTTTCTCTTTCTCTCTCACACACACACACAAACTCACACACACAATCAGAGCGATAGCATTTACAGACACATGGTTGTTGTTGTCTGCGATGTTAGGTGCTTGCTAACATTAGATATGTTGTAGTATAGCTACAACAAGCAAACACAGACCGACCAATGTTGTTTGAAGTAGTATGTTGAATCTGATTGGCCCTCACCCAACAGACATAAGGCTAGAAGCAGCTGGGTTTTCTTATCTTTTCCAGGTGCCACACTTGGATCAAATGTCACTTTGTCGAATGCCCATGGTTCTTCTGTAACTCAGTTCTTTCAAATAATGACTCACTGTAAAGTATCAATAGATTTTGAAGTTTATCCACCAATCTTCAACCTTATCACTGTAACATATGTGAGCATGCAGAACCAAATTTGTTAAATGTAGAATCCCATGAAATGAGTTCTGTGGCAAGTACTATATAAGGCACCATATTTGAATGGGTCTAGCTGCCAGGGCAGTAACTAGTTATTGTAGTATTATTACTTTTTCCAGTAACTAGTAGTGTAACTAATTACTTTTTCCAAAAAAGTAATTATATTACAATTACTAATTCAAGTAATGCTGCATTACTGCGTTACAAGAATTTTCAAGAGATTTCTGGTCCTAGCTAATTTAGGGTAGGCCAATTGAACCAGCCTGTCCAATCATCTGGTTTGAGAGGCTGCAATGTTTTCACTTTGGCTGATTGTTGACACTAACGTTCATTATTGTTCCAATAAATAGGATTCAATTCTAAAATGAGGTGGCTACACGGTTGTCATATTATAGAAGGGGCGAGGCAGGCCTCTCCGGAAACCATCACCTTATCGTGGTGGAGAGGTTTGGGTGCCCCTATGAACCTGAGGGCTGTGTTGTCTGGA
>JAODOY010080166.1:0-15314 GCA_025399855.1 Forbesichthys papilliferus | reverse complement strand
TGTAAGCGGGTGGATCAATCAAACTAGGTTGCGCTACGGCAATGTCTGTGGAAGTCATAACGTAATGTAGGCAAATTTCCCATGTGGGTTATACGACACCGAACTATATTAACCGTACACATAACGTGTAGCGTACTAAAAAAAAAAAGGTTTTATTTTTTAAAGAAAAAAAAAAAAGAAGATATTGCCAGTGTGCCATTGGTTAAGCTTACTCGTGCCCATGATGGACGCGTGCCTAGGGTTGACCACTGGTCTAGAGAAACTAAGCAATTGTACTTTAGCAAGCAACCCGCATCCTGTTATGGTAACAACAGCAAATGTCACCATGGGCTTGCTGAGGCCAAGCTTTACCTGTGCGTTAATGTTTCTACCATCTCCTATTGCACACTAGACAGATAATGGGAAGAGCAATTAATTCACAACATGAATACATACCGTTATTATGAATGCAATCATCTCTCCTCACTCAAATGGTGGGTGAGAATTTGTGAAAATGTATTTTGACAGTTTCTCTCCATCCCTCTCTCACAACAAATATTTACTATTATCCTGATGTGCTCTCAGGTTAGAGGTTTTGGTTTTGGGTTAATCCTTGTTTGACAAAGCACTCGAATTGCTAATGCAGGCCAGAGATATGACACTCATATTTTCACACAAAACACGCACACGCTGAGTGACGCATTAGATGTCCTTGTGTGTGTCAAGGCAGGAGTATTGTTTCCACCGGTTGGTGAGAGTGCTTTATCCCGCTACTGCGGTTAAAAGCACCACTCTTCCCCCTCAAATGCACCATTATCTTTGAACAATCACACGCGACAAATGAGAGGCTACGTTGTTGATCCTATTCTTTTTTTTCTTCTCTGCCTTGCGCCTCTTTGTCACTAGTGTCTCATCGACACCTGTCAGGCCACGTCCATCAGGTGAAACATTGCTCAGATGTAATACTTTCTTGTGCTTGTGTTCAGAGAGAAGAGCGCAATTATGATTACACTCAATCCAATTCCTCTTAATTGTAAAGAAGAAGCATACTTTACAGCACGGGGAGATCCCCTTTGAAAGCAAAGGGCCTCTAGACAGATGGCAAATGAAGACGTTTACAGATGAGACATGGTCCTTTTATTAAGAGGAGTGTACTGAGGCTTTCAGCTACCATGGCAACTACCTCCAGCCATTGTTGCAGCATTTATGGTTGTTAGCTTTTCTCACATATGCACATATGTCCAACACACAGGCTTACACACAGAGGGACACGCATTACAAGCTAGCCAAACATAGTTTGAAGACATTCGGAAGGTTTTATTGACACAAACTTTTGACTTGGTAGATCTCTGCGCTGCATGTAACTCAAACAGGCAGCTAACTGATATTACATTCATAGATTATTACATTCATAGATGTGTTACAACCGTGGCTCAAGGATTGTAACAAACATATATTCCCAAAGACTACATTATCTTTTATTGAACTAGCCTAGAGTATCAATATATAGTTTTTAGACATAAGTGTAAGTAAGTGAGCTAGCGAGATACAAGCCGATATGTCATGGCTCTAGCCCCAGAAAGGTGAGATTGGATCTTCTTATGTACCAGCCACACAGGTGTTTCCACTTTAACTGACGAGCCTAAGAGCCTGTAACCGAAAGGAAAACCGCAGGGTCGTCACATTAGTTAGTTTTTGTCACATTAACTTTTGGCACATCACAATACTCATCTCCCTTCTGCAGTGAGAAATCAGTTTTTAAATGTAAGACTGCTGCCCTTGCTCTGCTGGTAGGACATACAGCCATGGTCTACCTATTATACATTTAGTAGAGCAACGAGGCCTACGCTGTGTGTCAGATTGTTCTAAGGTGTTACATTATGGGCACACACACTTACATCTAAATGTCAATGTCAGTGTACAAATGAAAGGGTCTTAATATATCACGTTGAATGTCCTGCGAACACAGATAAATGAATGTTACTATTTATTGGTCCTACAACTTTAAAAAAATATTTTTACAGTACATTGGACCAAACAAATAAAAGCCAGGTAGTGCTTACATACAGGCCGCAGACATTCACTCTACACGCATTCCCTCTACTGCTGGAATTGCGATTAGAAAAGAACAAATAGGCTCAATAAGCATTAACATTCTTTAAAGTCTCACAGGAAATACTTATTTCCAGTACCCTTTTTATCTCTCTCCCCGTCCTTTAAGCTTGTCTGTGCAGTACAGAACAGCCAAGCTGAACAAATGAAGCAGTAGGTGCGCATTCACGTTCCAAGGAATAAATATTTATTCAAGAAAGATCAGTGAATGCTAAATATGAGCCTAGATTTTAGTTATGTTTACATAAATATAAACAACACCTTGCAAAGTTCAGTTCAGTAACACATACACTGTTCTGTGTACACCGCAGGGTATAAGTTTGAAGACAAGTTTGTGACATTTCCTTTACGTTTTACTCTACTTACCCACTAAGGTTTTTTATAACCACTACTGTCTACTTCCTCCAAGCACATGCAAACGTGTTTTCCTCTCCTGCACTTAACCTTGCCGCCTCCTTCCCTCCCTCTCTCTCTCTCTCTCTGTCTCTCTCTTTCTCTCTCTCTCGCTCTCTCTTTCTCACACACACACTTGCTCTGGACCTCGTTCTGTCTGGCTGAAATCTGGACTCAAAGGAGAAGAGTGAGGCTCACAAGGTGTTAAAGAGCCCAACATTCAGTGTGCTGTTATTGTACTGGCTGACATTTCATCAGTTTTAACGCCAACGAGGACACCACGTGGGACTGTGTGTTGGCTTGAGCTGTAGTCTTGAAGATTGTCTTCTCAAAGTCTTTCATCTGACTTTGTGGATGGCTCTCCCCTGGCTGGAGTTTGATGTTGAACACACAAGACTGCAAAAATAAGGTGAGGATTAGCGATGGATGTATGATTTGATCATTTATCTGATAGAAATAAATGTATTGTGGTGTTTATGTTTATTTATATCTATTAGCAGGATAATCAAATATCCTCACACAAATATGAATATCTTCACGAGTGACTTGAAAAAAACTGTTCAGTAATCTGTTCAGGATCAGTAATGAATAAGCCTGGCCCACCTACAGTATTTAAGGAATGCTAGGATATCCATATTTGGGATTAAATAGTGTTTGGAAGGATTACTATCAATTGATTTATGAATAAACATTAAAGAAGGAACACTCAAGCTCCCACCCATAACATCTGCTTAGTACTGTACATTGTTAGCAAAAGGGGAAGGCCACGGTTTCAAGTTAGTAATATCCCGACAGATGACACACATCCAATGAATATTGTTGTTATTTATTTGAGATTTTGTAGACAATTTTTATAAAATCAGGTTGAGCTAATACTTACCCACACCCACGTAAGGCCAATGCCTATAGCGTCTGACAAGCGTCAGAAGATACGAGACTTTAGAACGTACCGGTAGTTCTTTTTAAATGCCTGAAATATCTGCTGATTTTGGAGCTCCTTTCTCAAATTATCTTTACATTTCGAACATCATTATTAAAAAGTGCATGATGATACGCTGCCTAACGTTGTCCACAGTGGGCGTTGGCCTTTAGGCATTCCCATTTGCAATAAATGGATGTACACATTGACACACACATTACCATTTACTGCAGAGGGCTTTGCACTAAATGGCTTTTGCATTATTGAGTTTGGAGAGGATGAACCCAATGAACCCTGCCCTGACGTTAATAGCATTAGGTGCTCTCTGCCTCTATACAGACCACAGTAAAACAAGGAGAAATGTCATATGAGGATGGGAAAGAAATTACTGTAGATATAAATAATATGAAAAATAATAATACATTCCATGTACAGAATATTTAGTGGTATTTATGGCTATCGATACAGCTTTTAGCTTTGAAACCCAATTTAATTTCTATCAAAACAAATAGGAGAAGAAATAAGAGAACTGGCCTAAGTAAAATTAAATTAAACAAAATAAAGGATAAGCCAAGCTCCATTTGGTTTGTGATACATATTTGAATGGTTGTAGGAGCTTATCTTGGCATTAGTCCATCATATACAATTGTTTAAAAGCTGTGCTATACTCTAAACCACCAGTCCACTGTAGACACTGGCCTGGCATGCTTGTACTAAACCCTACATTACATAACACCCTATAAGTTTCATAGACACACCACATTGTGTCTTAGGCATGGTGCATTATAAATTGATTGTAGGCTCAGCTCGACCAGCTTGTATAGTGACACAGTACAGTTTTCCCTAAGAATAGAATAGGGGAGATACCAGAGCAAACAGTAGTTATAGCTTATTGCTGTGCTAGCGACACAGTACAGTTTTCCCTAGAATATAGGAATCGGATAGGGGGCATACCACAGGATACAGTTATAGTTAATTGCCATAGAGTGGTAGGGGTTGATGTGGACACCTGCGTGTAAATCCTGTCGCGCCGGAGGATGATAATGAATCTAACGCTCAAGTTGCGCTTTCAATGTGATTTGGGTATTAACGCTATCATCATCTGTCTCTCAAATCCTTGTTACATGACTGAAACCTATTTTAACACCCATGTCATCCATAGATCAGTTTGGAGCAGAATGTGATTCATGTCCCTGATACAATATCAGTCAGATATGAATCACACTAACAGCTAAGATAGATCCCTTCTTAGGATATGCATAGGGTGACTCATGGAATTAATTAGTGTCTTAATTTTGTATGTATGACTCATATTATCGCACAAGATATACCTCAGTAAATAGCTAAAGCTCTGTGAGTTAAATTGATGGTCGTGCTCAGCAGCTACACATTGCAAAATAGTATTTACCAATGGAATTACTTTGTCGTTACGAAATGGCACATGTAAAACTGGCAGAAATGTTGTCCTGGTGCAAAATAATGTGTTGCTTTTACATAAATGCATTTGTTCACTTTATGACTAATAGTCTGTTGTGCCCATTCCTGCCACTGACATCATGCAGTACCATACCTATGATCATTTTAAATGCAATTACATGAAAGCGGAATTAACATAAAATAATTGAATGTGAAGTTGATGTTTCCACAGATGTGGAAAATGTGACATTAGGTCCCTGTTGCTCATGATTTCTATAAAACGTGTCAGAACATTTATAGGAAAAAAAAACCCCAACATAAAAATAGAGAAAAATCTTGGTCTGTGGGTGCAAAATGTTATGGCTACATAGCATGACTAAGTCATGACCCTCTCTTTAGAGGAAAATACTTCAATCCCCTGCCCAAAACCCATTACCAAACCCAAACTACCTCCAATTCAGTAATTTCAGAGAGGCTATCCCAATGAACCATGAAATAGGATATTTGCACTAAGAATCTTACCACAGTCTTATCTCAGCATTGTTTCAAGTTGTCAGGTTGATGCGAAATATCACCAAATGTAAAATGTGCTTTTCTTTCCAGACCTGCAGGTAGCCTTGTTTAACCGGCCGAGGAAATGACAAACAAATCTGCATATACAATGTTACTATACACTACAGCAGCCACGACAACAATGAACTCAACCAAAGTTTGTGTGGAGATGAAAGAGAACCTTAGCAGTGACTTCCTGATGGCGGTGTACATCTTGGCATTTGTCATTGGGTTGATTGTTAATGTCGTCACCCTGGGTCCCATCTTGCAGCAAGTGAGAAGTCAAAATGTCCTGGGTATCTTCCTCCTCAACCTGTCACTGTCTGACCTGCTCTTCATCTTCACGATGCCACTGTGGATTAATTACTACTATCATGACCACCGCTGGCAACTGGGTAACATCTCCTGTGGCATAGCCGGGTTCTTCTATTACTCCAACATGTACATTAGCATCTTCCTGCTGTGCTGCATCTCAGTGGATCGCTGTCTGGTTGTCACCTTCCCGCTGCACTTCAATGCCCACCGTACGTCGCGCTACGCCTGGATACAGTGCATCTCCGTCTTCGTCGTCGTGGCGGTGCTGCACGTCGTCGTGCTGGCCAAAGACAACCTGAAAACTGTCCTCGACGAGAACAACGACAACGACCGTTGCTACGAGACCTACCCCATGGGAAGGCCTGTGGCCTTGTTCAACCTACTGCGAGTTGGGTTCGGCTTCGTGATGCCCCTGCTGGTCCTCGGGTGTAGCTACTGGAGGGTACTGGCCACTGTGGGCCAGAGCCCCGGCCTTAGTACGCAAGCTAAGAGGAAGGTCCGCCTCCTGTCGTTTGGGGTGATAGGCATCTACTCCATCTGCTTTGCGCCGTACCACATCATTCTGCTGGCGCGCTCGCTAGCGTTCTACCTCAGCAAGAGTACCGACCAGTACTGCCAGTTCGAGCAGAACATGCACGCCTACTTTTCCTGCGCGCTGGCGCTGTCCAGCCTGAACTGCGTGGTGGACCCTGTGCTGTACGTGCTGGTCAGCAACGGGGTCCGAGAGGAGGTGAGTCTATGTTGGAGACTGCATAAAAGCAAGGGGACCACCAGCAGTAACTTAATATGAAAGCGAACGAGAGGTTTGTACATGAGCCGTGTAGGTAGATGGACAGACGGGTGCACACATTGGCGTAGAACGTGATTGACAGACTTATTTGTCTTTAGATGCCCTTAACGAGCTCTCATTCAAGACTATATCACTGGTGAAGGTCTTTACAAAAAACAATATTGGAACTAGTATCCCAAAACCCATCATTGGATTGCCAGCAGTCTCTATTAGGTAGCAGCCTCCTCTGCTTCTGTTGCAATACTGGGGTTGAAGAGCACTTGTGCTTCCCATGAGATTAATACAAGGACATGTGATGATTGGCAAGACCCTGACTCACCTAATTATGTATGTTTATTTAGGAAACATGATATGAATCCATTACTGCACGATAGTGTCGCTAGTATTTAAAGTCTGTGAAATGTGTTGAATGCAAAGCATATAGGATTATCTGTTGAAATTGTCTGGTTACTACAGTATATAAATTACCATTCACAGAGAAACAGCTATACTAGCATGCAAATTATATATGTAGATTACGTATATTACAGAATGAAAAAGATTTCCCAGTGATGAAAAATACATTAATTTAACATATGTCTGTGGTCATGATAATCTGTCTATAACTTTTTGGAATAAATCCTGCTGTGACAATTGGACAACATGACTGCCATGGCAGAGCTATTCATGTTTCCTACTGAAGACCATGCCATACTGTTCTCTATATGCCCACTGTTCCTTCCTAGGAACAAAAACACTGTGGTTCTGTCATTTTGCTTGTTGTACCCCTTGCCTACTCCAACTGCATGTCAATGCAACTGTGTGTAGGTAATCAGATGGCCATATCTTCCTGCTCATATCTATTATTTTGACTGTTTTCTTCTTCCTGTTTAATATCCTGGCAGATGCCAGGTGCCATCTTCTTACTCATTCCATATTTCCATAATTGCTTCTGAGCCTATATCATTTTTCAAACCAATGAAGTCTGACAGAAACATAAACAGACAGGAGTGAGGAGATATCAAGAAGGAATTGACACATAAATACAGTATACATACATACATACATATATATACAAACATACATATATACATACACACACACACACACACACACACACACACACACACACACATACATACAGTACATATTCATATAGAAAAACAGAAATTATTATTTAAGTGCTTTGCTTTATGCTTGCTTCATTATTCATACCATATCTGAGTCTCTCTCAGGTATACTGTAACTATATTCCCAGCAATGCACATCAATAAACAGCCCTTAGCCCATCAGGTTTAGCGCCAACTTGTTTGAGCTCTGAGATTCTCCAGTCCACAGCCTAAGCGTCTGAGACAGGTTTGGAAAGTAACTGATTAAAAATAAATAAATAAATAAACTGTAATCCATTAGAGTTATCAAATACATTACTGTATAGAGTAATATATTTGATAACTTTAGTGGAATCAGATTACATGAAAAAAAAAATCTAAATTAGTTGATTACTTCTAGGACTACTTTTATAGGGAAGTGTCACGCCGGCGTCCCGTGGCGGGGCCGCGCCCTCCGGTCTGGCACGCCGTCCCCGGAGTACTGACAGCCGATCTGCGCCAGGTGGCAATCAGGGCCCCCACACCTCGTCCCGTGATTGCTCCCTTGTTCTTATATACTGTGCTTTTGCTTTCACCCATTGCGGGTTATTGTTGTTACTGTCATTAAAACCTGTTATTATTTTCTTACCACCGTTCTCACGCCGTTTATGTTACAGCAAGTTTGTAAAAGAAAAATGCATGAAACTATTGGCATGAAGTCCTACTTTTATCTGATCCCCTGAGCAACATGAAATGTTCACAAAAATAGAAAGATTGGCCAATGCAGTAAATTGTTTTGGGTGGCATTTCAAAGAACGTTGTTTAGGATGAAAGTAATCTAAAAGTAATGGAAAGTAATCAGATTACGTTAAAATATTTAGGTAGTCCAAAAATTATGTTATTGATTATAATTGTAGTCTGTTAATTAGCAACTGTAACAGATTACATTTAAAAAGTAACCTACCCAATCTTGGTCTGAGAGAATAAAAATAGAGAATGTAACTGTGCGGTCTCTGATGTTTTTATGGTGTTAATACTGCCACTGCATTGATTTGGTAAATTATATACAGCAACCAAATAAAAATATTGAATCCCAACTTTCAGTATATCGATTTACTGCATTTTATATATAAAGTCACACTTTTATAGAAACTATAAAGTTTAATAAAAGAAAATAATGTGGCATAAGAATAGTGACATTTCGTATTGACATAGTTAAGGGTATAGTCATCTATTGAAAGCTGAACTAATTGTAAACTAATACACCTTTTGTCAAATTCAACAAATATCTCCTTGAATTTCGCTATTTTACTGTTCTCTGTACTGTACTGACTATAAGTGGGTTATATAGAACAGAGTAAAGTAAATATTTGTCCTGGTCTGAATCTCTAATAAACTGCTTCATTAGCTTTATATAATTCAAAACTCTGCAGCAAGGATTACTGCTCCCCAAATCAACGTCACGTCACCTCGACTGGCTTCCTCTCGCCTATCAAAATGTAAGGCCATATGATCATGCTCCCAGTCACCTCACTAAACTCCTGGAGAACTACACCCTCTGCCCACTCACTACAATCATTCTCAGTAGATCTACTCACAACACCGGATCTGAACCTCATTACTATGGGTGGATGAGCCTTTTGTCAGATTGCCGCTACGTTCTGGAATTAACTTTCCTGATATATCCAGCATTGTGAAGCCGTTGCAATTATTCTAAAGCGCTTTAAGAAGATACAGTAAGATGGCATATTCACTGTGGCATGTTGATATTAAATGATTATTATGTTATTTTGCCTTTGTGAATTGTATTGTTGTACTGTATTTGTAAAGTGCCCTGGGGTGTTATGAAACACTCTCTTTTAGAACTTTATTATTACTATTACTATTACTATTATTGTTATTATTGTTATTGTTATTATTATTATTATTTGAATTATTGAAGTAACTTTTTTCTGTATGACTGTCTCTCAGTCTCTCACTCTTGTGGAGAATGCTCTCATTAGATCCCGCCACAGCATTTCAATTAGGTAGAGGTCTGGATTTACACTGGGCCATTGCAACACCAGGATTATTTTCTTTTTCAGCCATTATGTTGGAGATTTGCTGCAGTGCTTGGAATTGTTGTCCTTTTGCATGATATAGCCAAGCTTTAACTGTCAGACAGATGACCTCACATTTGACTCTAATACTTTTATATACAAAGGTTTCTGGTTGACTCAATGACTGCAAGGTTCTCAAGTCCTGTGGCTGCAAAACAAGCACAAATAATCACCCATCCACCACCGTGCTTGACAGTTGGTATGAGGCGTTTGTGCTGGTATGTGGGGTTTGCAAACGTGTTGCTGTGAATTATGACCAAACATCTCCACTTTGGTCTCATCTGTTTAAATATGTATCAGTCTTGTGGTTTGCTCAGATGCAACTTTGCAAACCTAAGCCATGCTGCAATGTTCTTTGCGGGGGGAGTCTTTTTTGTATTGCCATGCACTTTAACATTTGAAGTCTCATGTTGGATAACATGAGACTGAGGCCTGTAAAGTCTGAGATGTAACGCTTGGATTTTTTGCAATTTCTCTGAGCACTGCACGGTCTTATTGAATTTGATGGGATATCCACTCCTGGGATGATTGACAACTTTGTTGAATCCTTTCCATTTTGGCATAAACATTCTTACTGTAGAATGTTGGACTTCAAAATGTTTGGAAATGGGCAGCAACAATTGCTTCTCTAAGATGCATGCTGATGTCTTTCCTTCCTGGTATTGGGTTAACACATACCTGAATGCTCCAGACCAGCAAACTGATGAAACCTTGTTTTTTATAGAGTTGGCCACTCTTTCTGATAATCATTGAATCAAGGGCTTTTAATTAGCAGCATCTGTCTGCTTCTTAGCATTTTAATTCGTATGGAATCAGTAATGGTGTACTTATTTTTTCACACATGGCATCGCCATTAATTGGCTTTATGTTTCTTAAATATATCATGACACGTTCTAATGTGTCATGTGTTGTTGTTCATCTAAGGTTGTATTTATCCATTTTTTAGACCTGCTAAAAAACAAATGAATTGTATTATGTCCCAATATGCAAAACCATAGAATTCAAAGAGGGTGTACTTTCTTTTTCATGACTGCTGATATGATAGGTCTACACCCCTAACCTTGTCTATGCACCACAGGATATAATGGATCCTTTGCTGATATATATACTGTATATATAAAATGAGATATCGCCTTTTAGTGTAGCACAAACTCAATAACATGTTGTGATTGTATGATAGTGACTTCCTCTATTCAATCTCATCACATTTATATATCTGTCCTTCATTTACTAAAGTGCAAGGTGGTCTGAATGCTTTAATTAAGCCATAGAATATACTTTTTATTTCCATTGTGAAAAGTCACGTCTCACTAAAATGTCTTTAAATCCAAGCATACAGTATGTGTGGAGTTAACGATTCTTTAGCCATTTTAGTGAGATGTGACTGTCTACATCGTCATAATTGTCACAACCATACCTTCGCTGAACTCATCTGTTTTTTTGCAGTATGTGTGTGTTTATGTTGGAATTGCCATGCTACTCCCAGGAACCCACCTATGGATGGCACTTGGAATGTAATACTGTATAACCTCACAACAATTACACAGGAAACAACTACATGATATAATCCTCTGGCGCATGAATTATTACTAGTTTCTCTCTCTCTGCTTTGACTTCAAGTTAATTGTGAAATAAAAATCAATTTGCTTTTTAGGAAGTTAGATTTTACTTAACCTCTCTGTTATAATTTCATAAATACTAATTCTGCCAAATGCCATTTGTGGTCTGTGCTCCTGAGAGTGCACGCAACATCAACACAAATAGAAAGACTTGAAGGGCCTCCCCAAATTTTGATTTCAAATGTAACTATATGTCGTGGTCAGAACTAAGAGGGTCGGGCAATCGATCCATGGTCTCAGCGTAATTTGAACACTGGTTCCAGACTGTCTGCTATCATTAATTGACTATCCCCACAATCCCCACCAGCCGGATACCTTTCAAATATTTAAAATAATTCTGAAGATTATCCTATTATGGTTATATGGTCATTTTTGCCTTCCAGGATCAATTATATGCTATGCCGCCTCTAAAATCATAAGTAGATGATATATTTCAGATCTTCGCCTAATCATTGTGGTGAATAGTTAAAAAAATGTTTGAACTATCCCTTAGACAGAGGAAATCACATTGTACATGATGACCATCTTATTATTATTATTTTTTTTTTCAGTTCAGAGATTGCCATCTCCGTCTATTGCTAGCACCACACTGGTAATGTGGCAGGCAAATCCATTTCCTCTTAAAGCATTTCGATCATTACTCTAAAATAAGGTATTACATGTGTAACATTCTGAGTGATATGGGGATGACAGCAGCAAATGGTTCTTGTGGTGAGAGAGCTGGGAATGACAAGCTGTGAACAGTGGTATGTTGGGCAGGTCTCAAGCTCGCACACCACTCTCTGCAAATCAAAGTAGCATTAGGGTCATTCATGGCCGTCTTGAAGTCTGAAGCTCACACAGCATGTATTCCTCATGGGACATGAACAGCAACGAGTGTCTGTGTGTGTGTGTGTCTGTCTGTCCGTCTAGTTGACCTACACACGTGTATTTTTGCATTTATGTGTATCCCTGCCTGTGTGCATAATAATCTCTCTGAGAAAGACATTTGAAAGTGGGGAAAGATATACTGGAACATTCTGTCCTTTATTGTATGTTTTATCAGAAACTGATGACACAAGGTGAAAAACTGCACCTGTAAGCAAGACAATGTCACTTCTTCTGGAAAGAAATCACCTTTTTCTTACCTGCGTATGACCTCATTCTACCCCATGCAGGTTTTCTAATAAATGCTAATGTGAATTACACAATTAAGGCTCCTACAAATGACAAGACCTGTGTTCTTTGTTTGTTAAGTGGTTTAAAATTAGAAGAATAAATCAAAAATTTACCAGATGACGTCCGAAATGTATCATTAAAACAATAAGAAAGAAAAATATAATTAAAATGCAGAAAGCATACTGGAATTGTACACCAAAACCTTGGAAAAAGAAGAAAATAAATTCAAGGCAGTGATTGCCAGAGAAGCCAAGCTGACAATGTCATAGCGATCATAACTAGCACCGTACTGAGCAATTCACCTATATTTTCCAGAATAATGACAATTATATTCTGTTCAGTGAGAACACGATAGTTGAGCACTTGTGCCATAATGTTCCTGAGCGGTGCTGGTTATTGTATTCTTTGGCTCCACTTATCTAACTGAGGAAATAAAAACGGGTCGATTAAAAAAAAGAAAAAAAAGACACACACTTTACACTGGTCTTCTTTTAGTAAGTGCATATGGACGTAGAATATTAATTGTTGGCTTTTAATAGTATGATTGTTATCCAGGGTTCCCTGGGTTCCAGAGAAATGATCCCCAGAATAATAGTAGTTGCTAGTTTCTAAGTCCCGAGTCACAAACTATGAACTTTATTTATCCTTAACATATAGCATTAA
Organism: Forbesichthys papilliferus; assembly: GCA_025399855.1. NCBI lineage: Eukaryota > Metazoa > Chordata > Actinopteri > Percopsiformes > Amblyopsidae > Forbesichthys > Forbesichthys papilliferus. The sequence continues at coordinate 2,232 of JAODOY010080166.1, read as the reverse complement.
AATACAGTTTGAACATTTAGACAGCCGTGCCCACAGTTAAAAAATTCGGCAACATCTCCATAAGCACATGGAAAGCCATAATGTGCAAGTTGTAAGTATAGGGACTTTTCTTTTCATTTACCACACTCTTAAAATATTTGATTTGTATTTCTGATCACAAAGCGAAGTCATCTTTCAAATCCTACTAAATATTTTTCAGTGCATAAAAGTAAAATTCACTTTTCAACAATTAATTTCACCTAGAAAACAACATGACATCTTTCAAACCATCCAGAAAGAACATCTGGGGGACAAGCACATATATTACTGTTGGCTCCTCAGTCTCAAGGTTTACTTAATTAAAGATAAAAGGCAAGGTAGTCCAGCTTTTCAGCATCCAACAGCAGAGTAATCTGATAAAAGGTGATGGTTGTGAAACTAGGGCTTTTAGGGTACCACAAAAGCCAATGTTCTGTTCTGAGTTTCCGGGGAAGTAATAGACAGGAACTACAACATTGATTAATTTGCTGATAGGCTGCTTTGTTGCTGCACTAATATATTGGCCCAGTTGTGAATACAAAGGGTATATTTATTTTCATTTAGGAGAGCAAATAATTAAATGTGTTCAGCACTAGATTGTCTATCCAAGTTCCAGGTGCCGTGTTTAATTGAAAGTTAATAGAAACCTGGCTCGCTGACTTGACACCCAGGAGGGGTTGTAGCATCACTGAATGAAACCTAAGTGGCTAATGAAGGCAAAACATAACTGACCTATTTTGATAATTTGTCAGCCAGTGCCATTAACTTAATTTGCAGAAGATGGATATAACATCGATAATTATAATTAAAAGAAAACTACAAACGTTGAGACAAAGTATTTGGATAGAAGTATCCAGTTTAATTGCATTTAAGTCACAGATTAACTTATTTTTCAATAAATATAAATTTTAAATCATGCACACACAACATACAATACAAACATGCACCAATACGTGCCCAGGAACACACACACCTTGGTACCACTGTACCAAGAATATAAACAGTCATTTAGATTGAGGAACCAATCTAATGATGAATTGCTACAAATAAGGGTAGGAAATAGCATTCAGAACTCAACTACAAGCCTAACACGACAGGAAGAGTGAGATGTTGAAACAGAAGTGTGGCAAGACACCGTATGGACAGACACAAACAGTCTCTGAGCTCCAGCTCTTGTAAATGTGTTCTGTCCGTGTGTACTGCGAGAGAGTTGATAGTAAGGTCATCTCCCGGGAGACCGCACATTTGAGCCTCAGCCTAGGAACACGGTACAGCATTAACGCCCCTGGGTGTCTTTTAACTGCTGAATCTGCTCAGTGTCAATGTAAAAGACAGCCCTGTGCACCCACAGGGCTGTCTTTATATCCTGGATCATGGTAGCATCACCCTAATGCCACCTTGCCTCATCTGGTGGCTTCATTTTTCTACTGGTTAAACTGGTATAATTGGTAAAATGACTAATGTCCCACCACTGGAGGAAGGAAAGGAAGACATCTGCTCCCCTCAGACAAAACTTTCAGTGTTTTGACCCAGGGTCAAGGTAAGTTGTTGCTTGGCAGGAGCCTTGGACGTTAAGGTCAGACATGTGGCGGGGTTTCGGGAGGCACAATGCGAGGTCAGGGTGCCTCCGTGGTTGTCACTTTCCCCAGCGTCCCCCGCCTGGTGGCTGCGGCAGGGGCAGAGGTAGCCTTTCAGATGCACGCGTACTTTGCTGTGCAGCGAGGCGTAGATGAAAGGGTTGTAGCAGGCAGAACTCATGGCCACCAAGTGACAGCAAACCTGCAGCACGTTGATGTAGCGTTTTCCCACGATGTGGAAGTCTGGGTCGAGATCCAGCAGAAGGTTCAGTACCTACAGTATGGAAGGATTCACATTAATAGGTTCACAGTGTTGATACTACATGGACAGAAATTACTACAATGCAAGTATTGTTTCGTCAAATTCTTACTGGAGTACTGGATTTTTACAAAAGTACAAAAAGTATCAAATATGTTCTTGTTAATGTTGCATTATTGCCACGATGCATTTACAGAGCCTATTGATTGAACTTGTTGAAAGCACTGACTTGTTGAAAGCACTGGTACGAATATGCTGCAAAGCCTACGGAAATGCCTCTAGAAACACTATTCAACAATTATACACTGCAAAAACGAACATCTAACTTAGTGAGATAATCTTGTTTTTAGATTTTAAAATCTACTTGGACTTGTTTCT
>JAODOY010080144.1:0-10452 GCA_025399855.1 Forbesichthys papilliferus | reverse complement strand
GTAACACACTGGTACAGGTGTTATTATAACAATTATAACTGTTACACTGCCAACAGTAAACAATGTTATACAGTAACGTTTAACAAGTTAACTAATAATTAGTTAATATCTAATTATATAATAATTAATTATGGAGGATATTCAACTAGAGGTAACATTGTCTGTAAGTAAATCTGGGTAATCTTACTCAAAAATAACCTTCCAAGGTTCCTAGACAAACACTAGACGTCAACAAAGTTAGCATGTTATGCTAACTGACACACAGCTTTATCTCTGACCATCACCATGGTGATGACAACGGCATAACCGTCGAACAGAAAGACACTCACCATTTCCTTGGCCGAGGACCTGAAGGAAGCCGGTCAACAGGCAGAGACAAATGAAATACAGTTGAGTCGCCATGATGATCTAAGATGACTGATGCTCTGTACAAACCTGCGCACTACACACACACACACTATGAACACACTGCACACACACTACACACACACTCCACACACAGAAGCAAATGTTTATATTATTTCCTATCAATGTTTCAAATCATGTTTTCACAATAGTTACTGACATACCACCAAAACCAAAATGATATAACTTACTAGAATAATATTTAACTGATAATGACATTCTAAATCTAAAATATATTTATACGTCACGTAACGTACGTGTACTGTAACACACACTCACAGCAAAACAAACTCCCGTTGGACTTTATACCGAACATTTTGTTTTGAGATAAGATGGTCTATCCATCCGTCCACCTACCCACCAACTTATCTATCCCTCTATTAATCTATCTGCTGACCTGACACGAATGAAAGCTTGCATAGTTCTTTACCTTATTCTTCAGAACATGATAGCTATTTCTTTCTTTTATAAGAAATGTTCTTTATGGCCTGAAAAGTCGACTATAAATAGTAATCAACATTAGGTCCAAAATCCAGGCTCTGTCATGATAATGGGGGATGTCCGTTTTTATTGCATAACGTACACATCCGTGTTTGCACTGTTAATACAGAAGGAGTTTATACACATTTCAGAACAACATATGCTGCCATCCAGATGTGGTTCCAGCAGGACCATGCTAATAGCACTGACTGCTGATTGAGAAAGTGTGGTGCGTCATGAAGCACAACATATGGCAATGAAGGCTCTGTACAATAGTGCCTAAAGACCTAAATATAAATACTAACCCTATCCAGTGTATGACATATGATGTTATACAGTGGTAAACTGTCACATCACATTTTAAAATACATAAAACAATGAATGTCACAATGTGTGTTTCCAATATTGTCAAGTGTTTTTATTAGCCTTTTCCACACTGTTCCAACTTTTTCGGAATTTGGGATGTACCTACCTACATATCTACCTACTTACCTACCTATGTATTTACATACCTATCTACCCTATACATACACAGTATATCTACCTACCCTATATACTGTGTATATATATATATATATATATATATAATGACCCACCCTCCCAGCCCAATGAGACGCACCACAGCGTTACACCACACAAGGTCTTTATTGGCTTCACATTCAGTAAGGTGATGAACCGACAGGATGGGCTCTGTTGCCACGGTTACACCTCCCTCCTAGCTCCACGGGAGCCCCCGCGGCCGCGCCCCCTCGCCTGCCTCAGGTGGTCCCGGATCCAGCCCAGGTACCTGGACACCTGGGTGTAGACGCCGTACTTCCCCCGCCGCGCGCATCCCTCGCCCCAGCTGACCACGCCCGTCACAAAGTACGTCTGGCGGTAGCGCGTGACGTGCGGCCCGCCGCTGTCGCCCTGGCAGGCGTCCTTCTCCTCTTCGCTGTAGCCAGCGCAGAACATGCGGCTACTCAGCGGGAACTGCATGGCCTCCATGCACACGGCCCGGTCCACGTAGGGCATGGCCAAGCGCTGCAGCGTGTTCGACGCCATCCGCCGCTCGCCCAGGCGCCCGAAGCCGCTCACCAGCCCTTCAGGCTGCCGCATGAGGACCTGGGTGAGGACAGCCCGGTGAGAGACCTGACCTGTGACCCTGTGACAGAGGCCCGCTGGCTAATCAGGGTCCAGGTGGGCCTCTGGTTTGTTAGTAGCTACAGACCTAGAGGCCTCCATGACCCTCTCCCCAGACTAGAGGACACCTCCATGACCCTCTCCCCAGAATATAGACCTCCATGACCCTCTCCCCAGACTAGAGGACACCTCCATGACCCTCTCCCCAGACTACAGACCTCCTTGACCTTCTCCCCAGACTAGAGGAGACCTCCATGACCCTCTCTTGAGACTACAGACCTCCTTGACCTTCTCCCCAGACTACAGACCTCTGTGACCCTTTCCCCAAACTAGAAGAGACCTCCATGACTCTCTCCCCAGACTACAGACCTCCTTGACCTTCTCCCCAGACTAGAGGAGACCTCCGTGACCCTTTCCCCAGACTAGAAGAGACCTCCATGACTCTCTCCCCAGACTACAGACCTCTGTGACCCTCTCCCCAGACTACAGACCTTCGTGACCCTTTCCCCAGACTAGAGGAGACCTCCATGACCCTCTCCCTAGACTACAGACCTCTGTGACCCTCTCCCCAGACTAGTGGACACCTCATTGAACCTCTCCCTAGACTACAGACCTCCTTGACCCTCTCCTCAGACTAGAGGTGACCTCCGTAACACAGACCCTCTCAGCGAAGTCCTTGGTGGGCAGGCAGGCAGGCACAATGTAGGGGCTGAACTGGATGGGCCGGGACAGCTTCAGCAGGCAGATGTCGTTGTTGAACGTGTTCTTGTTGTACTGGCTGTGTACGTACACCGCTTCCACATTGTGTTCCTGCTCCCGTCCGTCCTTCTTTAACGTGTCCTGCTCCCCTACACAGCACCCCCCCTTTAGCATCGCACGCATCATGGGTAATATGCACCCCCCCTTTAGCACCGCACGGCATCATGGGTAACATGCACCCCCCTTTAGCACCGCACGGCATCATGGGTAACATGCAAACCACAGAGTTTTCCTTCTTATATTATGTACATTATTTACAGAAAACTACATTATTTACAGAAAACTACATTATTTACATTAAACATAATCTCAGTTGTTTAACATATTTCTAGTCAATCAACATCAACATTCTGTCTGATTAGACACACTGATATAAACCAGGCTCCGCCCCATAAATCAAACAGGAAGTGTCTGGGTTTAGGTTACCAAGGACGACGTAGAGGTATTTGGATTCGTTTATGCAGTGGGCGGCCGTCAGGATGAAGTATTCATTTAGGATGGTCCCTCCGCAGAATCCCCGTTCCTCATTCATGAGGAGCGCCTGGAGACACATCCCAAAATATATCACTACTGCGACACAACATGCATACAATATGGTGTTGGCATAGAAACAAATGTTTCAGCTCTGTGGTGATGAAGATGAACTTTGATGTAAATGTTAGCCCAGCAGACAATACATATTTTAACGCATGCTATTGTTGCATACATCTTTTAACAGCTCAAGAGCTGCTACAGCAACATAACAATGTGATATATCCAAACACATGACTTGGTTAAGAAGTAGCCCACAATTATGTTGGCAGGTACAGGTGAACCACACAGATGAGCCTCCAGGTGAACCCTCCAGGTGAACCATACCAGGCCGTACCTGCCAGGGACATTCTCCTGGAGGACACATCTGCCCGCCCACGATGCGGGTCAGCGCCGCCCTGTTTGGGGCGATTGTCTCCTCGACTATCGCATCCTGCTGGTAGTCCTCGTTGTCCCAGTAGGTGGCATTTTCCAGGGGAGCCAGTATGTCCTGGAACATGTCCAGGGGGGATGGCTGGGTGGCGTTGCCCAGGGGAGCCAGGGGGGATGGCTGGGTGGCGTTGCCATCCTGCTCCAGGGTGCTGTCGTCATCAGAGATCAGGATGGAGCGTGTGTTCTTACTAAATATGGCGCCACATTTGTACACCTCTGAGAACATGAAACAGTGACCAGTCAATTTAGTTTAAATACTGTATATTTATTGACTGTCGGTCATCAGCCAGAAACCCTTAACAACATCTAAATAATTATTTCTTGTCTGGATGACAGGTAGCCTTGTGAGATCAGGATGGTCTCGCGAGGCTACCTGACTTCAGTTTGACTTCGCCGTGAGAATCAGTCTGGAGAGCTTGGAAATCAAGGTGTTTCAGGCCGGTAAACCTTGTGTGATAATTAGCGTCGTAGTTTAGCTACAGTGTGGTTTAAGTGTGACGTAGGCAACTTTGAAACAACTTAAGTCCAAAACGCCTAGAGATGAATAAATATAGCATCGATTTTATTAGAATTTATTAGAAGAGCAAAGGCTTTTCTCAATGGAAAATATGTTTTCACTCTTCTCATGACATTTCTACTGCAAGATTGAATAACAACACTAGCACTGACTTTGACTAGCATAACTACACTATAATGTAACTAGCATTGTTTATCAGCATAACTACACTATAATGTAACTAGACTATATTGTAATTAGCATTAACTATCATCATAACTAGATTATAATTTAATTAGACTATAATGTAACTAGCATTGACTATTAGCATAACTACACTATAATATAACTAGCATTGACTATTAGCATAACTACACTATAATATAACTAGCATTGGCTATCAGCATAACTAGTTTATAATGTAACTAGCATTGACTATTAGCATAACTACTCTATAATGTAACTAGCATTGACTATTAGCATAACTACACTATAATATAACTAGTATTGACTATTAGCATAACGAGACTATAATGTAACTAGCATTGACTATTAGCATAACTACTCTATAATGTAACTAGCATTGACTATTAGCATAACTATACTATAATATAACTAGTATTGACTATTAGCATAACGAGACTATAATGTAACTAGCATTGACTATTAGCATAACGAGACTATAATGTAACTAGCATTGACTATCAGCATAACTATATAATGTAACTAGCATTGACTATTAGCATAACTACACTATAATGTAACTAGCATTGACTATTAGCATAACGAGACTATAATGTAACTAGCATTGACTATTAGCATAACTACACTATAATATAACTAGTATTGACTATTAGCATAACGAGACTATAATGTAACTAGCATTGACTATTAGCATAACTACTCTATAATGTAACTAGCATTGACTATTAGCATAACTATACTATAATATAACTAGTATTGACTATTAGCATAACGAGACTATAATGTAACTAGCATTGACTATTAGCATAACGAGACTATAATGTAACTAGCATTGACTATCAGCATAACTATATAATGTAACTAGCATTGACTATTAGCATAACTACACTATAATGTAACTAGCATTGACTATTAGCATAACTAAACTATAATGTAAGTAGCATTGACTATTAGCATAACAAGACTATAATGTAACTAGCATTGACTATTAGCATAACGAGACTATAATGTAATTAGCATACATTAGCATAACAAGACTACAGTATCTCACCATTAGAATAACAGGATTTCTCATCAGAATTCAGCATGTATCCCTGTGCACATGAACATATGGCGTGTCCGTTGATGACATCACAGAAATGTTCACAGCCTCCATTGTTGTTCTCACAGAGTTCAAGAATCCCTGGGAGAGACACGCCGATGATGTCATCACACTTGTATTACATCATTAAACAATTAAACTATCAACAGATTATCTATAGTAAACATTACATTATTTATACTACATTATAACATTCATGTGTTAAAGTTATGACATCACTAGTGCCAAAGCGATGACATCACTATGGCCAAAGCGATGACATCACTAGGGTCAAAGCGATGACATCACTATGGTCAAAGCGATGACATCACTAGTGCCAAAGCGATGAAATCACTATGGCCAAAGCGATGACATCACTATGGCCAAAGCGATGAAATCACTATGGCCAAAGCGATGACATCACTATGGCCAAAGCGATGACATCAGCAGTTATGGTACCTATTTCACAGTTGCTTCCCTGGAATCCCTCAGGACAGAAGCAGGTGTAGCCACCAATCCCGTCCGCACAGAGGCCCGTGTTCATGCAGGGATTACTGATGCACGCATCCCCATCTGTGCACACACACACACACGCACGCACACACGCGCAAGCACACAGGCACACACGCACGCACGGTCTCACGTACTGTATTGAGACTGCATGCTATACATTTAAGTGCAGGTTTGGGCCCATGAGCCTAAAACAGCATTGAACGCTGCATACTAGAGGTACTGCAGGGGATCCTCCAAATTATTTGATCCCTTACTTATTTTCTTCCAAAACATTACATTTCTGAAAATATCCATTAACATAAGTACAACCTGTGCTATAAATATATAAACCTGTCAAATGTTTTAATGTTTTAGTTAGAGGCCTATTTTGATACATGGAAATGTATGCCGCACTAAACATTATTGTTGGCCTCGGCAACTAAATGTGTTATACCGTATGTGATAGGCGGTCCCTGTGCCTAGGTTCTATCTGCCAAGGTGTTGTTGGCCCGAAAAACGTTGAAGACCTCTGCTGTATACTGTATCCTAAAACAGTTTTATCTCTGGTTATAGTGTACACACTGTAGTACAACATGCATAGGTAACAACACTACAGATCTGGACACTGATATTCCACCAAGCCTGAGATATATTGCAGCCTGTGGGAGACTCACCAACATATTTTTTCCAGAATTCGTTCTGCGAACAAGAAGACAGACATACAATCTGTTATGACGGACATGTCTAGTAACACGGCTGTGATGGATGATACTGCAGACACATAATGTTGCCATGGTCACATGATATAAACAGTCACAGTCAGCGAGCAACAAGAGCTCAGGAGGCCGACTAAAGAGGTCACCAGGAGGTCGTACCGTCAGCTCCTCGTTCTCAAAGATCTCCCGGGCCTCCTCTCTACTGCAGTGCTCCTCGATGCACTCACGTTCCATGTTGCCTCGACGGAACTCCTCCAGCCCCGAGTTGGCTCTCCTCCTTCGGGCCAGGAGCTGAGAAGCCTCCTCCTCCTCCAGAAACACTAGGAGGAGAGGAGGTGGTTCACTTTAAATACACTCAAAGCACAGGAGCAGTGCCCTCTACAGGTCACACAGGGCATGGCCTGTGGAGTACAAAAAGCTAGCCGGACACATCAGCGGAACACCTTCAGTATTACCGTGACAACACAGAGTCCAACTGTCAATCAAACACAGGCAAAACATACCGCGGGGCAGGCCCAGGACAGGCACCAGACACATCGCTGTGAAGAACACACGGAACATGGTGGAAGGCTCCAGAACACTGCCGACAGAGAGAGAGGCTGCACTGACTGTGTTGACGTTCACACACACACACGCACACTGACACACACGCACACTGACACACACGCACACTGACACACACGCACACTGACACACACAGACACAGACACACTTACACTGACACACACAGACACACACACAGATAGAAAGACAGACAGACAGACTGACATACGTACGTACGTACGTGCACACCCTGTCAGGGAGGTTTTGGTTTATAGACTGACAATTTTCCCACAATGCTTAGCAGTCAGGAGGTCATGTGACCGTCCAGTGGTTCAAAACCCCCAGGTCAATATTGACTCTGATAGCACAGCATGAACCAACATACCTACATTACTTATCCCTTACTGATGAAGTACCAACATGTATCTGCTGCAGTTAAAAGTACTAACATGTATCTGCTGTAGTAGAAGTACTAACATGTATCTGCTGTAGTTGAAGTACAAACATGTATCTGCTGCAGTAAAAGTACTACCATATATCTGCTGTAGTAGAAGTACTAACATGTATCTGCTCCAGTAGAAATACTAACACGTATCTGCTGTAGTAGAAGTAATAACATGTATCTGCTGCAGTAGAAGTACTACCATGTATCTGCTGTAGTAGTACTAACATGTATCTGTAGTAGAAGTACTAGCATGTATCTGCTGCAGTAGAAGTACTAACATTATCTGCTGCAGTAGAAGTACTAACATGTGTCTGCTGTAGTAGAAGTACTAACATGTATCTGCTGTAGTAGAAGTACTAACATGTATCTGTAGTAGAAGTACTACCATGTATCTGCTGTAGTAGAAGTACTACCATGTATCTGCTGTTGTAAGATTTTATTCATTAAGAATGTATTAAATTCATTCATTTAAACCACATTAGAATGTATTGACACTCACACTAACACAATTAAACTAGATTTTTAAGGTGTTAAATGTAATTCATCATGATGTAAAACACATTAGCAACCGCCTTCACCGCTGTAGACCCCGTCCCCTCCTGTTGCTGATTGGTCCGAATTGTAGCCTCCACCCAGTCCAGGAAGTGCTCCATGTTGGTGTACAGTCCATAATACCCCGGGTGCGAGCAGCCCCGCCCCCGGGCCACCACACCCAGCAGGAAGTGAGTGTTGCCATGGGTGCTGGTGAGTGGGCTGCCGTTGTCGCCATGGCAGCCAGGCGCCGCCCCCCGCACGTACCCGGCGCACAGCTGGCGGTGCGTGGCGTTGCCGCAGGCAACGACGGCCCGGTCCAGCAGCGGCACGTCCAGCCGCCGCAGTTTGGGAGGAGCAGGACCGCCTCGCTGGAGGCCGGCGGCGGTGCGTCCGCCCCAGCCCGACAGCGTGTGGTGGCGCCGGGCAACCAGCAGGTGGCGCACCAGGCCGGCCGTGGGCAGGCACACGGGCAGAGCCAGCGGGCCAAGAGTTGCCGGGGATGACAGGCGCAGCAGCGCCACGTCGCTGTCGCCTGTCTCCGCCGTGTAGTTGCTGTGGGAGATCGCTGTGGCGACGGGGATCCTCTGTTCCACGCCCTCCGTCACGTCCAGGTTGTGTTCCCCTGGCAACCAGAGCAGTCAGCAGGGAACACCACCAACAAACTGCAGCTTTAGCCCCAATCCCACAGGACGCGCATTGCTGCTCATGCACGCTGCTCGTGCACGAGCTGCTCATGCACGCTGCTCATGCACGAGCTGCTCATGTACGCTGGGCGCCTCGCGTTTACACGCCGGCTGCACCACGACGTGTTTTCGGAGTTCATCAATATTCAACTTGGAGCAAATAAGCGCCTGACGTTATCTGCATTTTTCTTCCTGTTCTGACAAGCGACAAGTTTACTGTTACTACGAAACCACCTTCACAGAGTAGAGGATGTCGCTTGATACCGGGAGGCGTATATTATTAGATTTAATAAATAATTTTTATAACGTTTTAAACTGTTTCACTTAAACAATATTAGTGCAACTAAGAGATTCTCTGGAAATAAAATATTTTTTCATGCTTACAAAGTTAGAAAACTATTATTGTTTTAGCAGGGTTAGCTAGCTTGCTACTATGCCAGTTCCCCACATACACGCAAGCATGCACACACACACACACATACACAGTACTCGGCGCCAGAGGATAGTTTAAAAAAAAGAAGCATTTTTGTAGAGTAGGCTGCAAGATAAAGGGCCTTGCGTTTTGGCAGCTGAAAGGCACGTCGTGTGGGATCAAGGCCTTACTGTCTCATGTATCCCCTGCAGTACTTTCGGCTGCCACTAGGGGTGCAGCTAAGCACTGGTTCTCAAACACACCAAGTAACTCAAGTCACTCATAACGTATTTGGCTCTCCATTAAGAACGACAACACAGTTTTGCATTATTATTATTGTTATTACCACCATTTGAGAACCACTGCGTTGGACACACTGTGCTACCGTAACCTTTAACCCTAACCTTTAACCCTAACCTTTAATAACCCTAACCTTTAACCCTAACCTTTAATAACCCTAACCTTTAATACCCTTAACCTTTAACCCTAACTTTTAACAACCCTAACCTTTAACCCTAACCTTTAATAACCCTAACCTTTAACCCTAACCTTTAATATCCCTAACCTTTAACCCTAACCTTTAATATCCCTAACCTAAACTATAATAACCCTAACATTTAACCCTAAATGTTAATAACCTTAACCTTTAACTCTAACCTTTAACCTTAATACCTTAACCTTTAACTCTAACCTTTAACCTTAATAACCTTAACCTTTAACCCCAACTTTAATAACCCTAACCGTTAACCCTAGGCATTCTGAACTAATATACAGTACAATACGTACGTTAACGGTCATGTAGGCCTATCATCACCTGCCACGACAGTGAGGTTACTAGGGTCGTTGCCATGGATACAGTGGGCTGCGGTGATTACCCACTCTGGGCTGATCAGAACTCCCCCACAGTAACTCCTGGACTGGTACTGGACCAGAACCTGCACATATATTATATACATGTACTATACACATTACTACACATATAATATACATGTACTATATACAGTACTACACATACGTATAATATATACAGTTGCAAGAAGAAGTATGTGAACCCCTTGGGATTACGTGGAGTTTTGCATGAATTGGTCATAAAATGTGCTCTGAACTTCATCTAAGT
>JAODOY010080134.1:0-15318 GCA_025399855.1 Forbesichthys papilliferus | reverse complement strand
CTACACACCTACACACACAAACACACCTACACACCTACACACCTACACACCTACATACACACACACACACACTACAGACACGTGCTGTGTGACCCTTCCTCACCTACACAAAATGACACTCACACACTACTATAGTACATACGCACAGATTTACACACATGCACACAACTTATGGAGATAAATCAGCATTGTCACTGAAAAAATGCTGGCATGAATAAAAAAAGATATACTGTTATTATAAGGCACATATGAATAAACAGTAAAACACTAAAGGGCTTTCCACACGGGAAACGGCATCCCGCTCTCCGTCCCTTCCCGCACCCTCCCGTCGTTTGGAGGTAACCATGAGAATAGAACAGTAAACAAACTATGTAGACAAACCAAAGTATATATTTATTAAAGATTGTGTAAAGCAGACATACATTTGTGTTTTGAGTCACACCACACAAATAGATGTATACTGCTAAAAAGGATTAGCTTGGTTATAATATAGCGCTGTGTGCGCTCTCGTGGGCAGAAATACGTTTTTATCAAAACACTTTATAGCAGATCACTTTTTGGCATGACACCTGCAGATGCAGTTAATCGCTGTTCTTGTCAAGTTAAACTAGCCTACAGCTTGTTGGATTGTATTTTGTCATTTGGATGTGTGGTTTATATTTTCTTTTGGAAAGAGGATGGACTAAAGGCAGTAAAGACAGTTGGATTTATTTGTATGCTGAGAACACGAGAATACGAGAATGTATTTGGCAGCCAGGTGTTAGCAGGTAGGCTAGGCTACTAAACTAGTAGCTTTAAAATAATGCACATTGACTCTGAACCACATTGTGTGCTTATTTCTGCAATGAAGGCAAAGCTATCAGACTGTAGGCTGTTAAAGGACAGTAAGTGATTTAGCTGTGGAGTTGTAGGCTGTTGAAGGACAGTCAACTTAATAGGCTAATAACTTGCACTGGAGCAGGATAAATACTGAGCTGATTCAAACACTCGCTACGGTTTTATATCCTTGTGATGCTATGGGGAGGGGTATGCAAAGTCGGGGACCATCTACGTATATAGTCCCCCGTTTCTGGATACGTTTTATGAAATACAGTTTAACTCTACAATACTACATAGTTAACAGTGCTTTCACGTATTTCCAAGTAAATCTCTGTATTTCATTTACACAATCTTTAACAGTCTCTAAATAAACCCAGCCTATTTTAAATTAAATAAGACAAAATATGTGGTGAATATATGATATAACATGGTGCACTTTCATATATCGTTTTAATACCAACTTAAAATATGTATTTCGCACAATTTCTGTCTTGTGTACAGTAAAAGCTTGTGAAATTAAAACAATAATTTTTTGACAATCCTGTCAGTTGGTTCAGCTGTATGCTTGCTAGCTTACATTCCTACAAGTCAACAAGACGAATGCGTGTCTCACCGTGCCGCCACCTCAAAAGTTAAATATAATTCATTCTGAAGGCGGGCGGACATGTTCTCGATTCGTGCATACAAGTGGCAAAGATCTCTAGACTGCTCCCACCTGCCATTCTGCCTCCCAACGTGCCTGCTTCGGCCACCTAGACCACCCGCCTTTAATTAAAAATGAATTGCTTTCCATATTGTTGGTTCCCAAAGTTAATCTCAAAACGTGTTTCAACGCCAATGTTTTATTTTGTATTGATAACATTTTTATTCAATGGAAAAAAAATATTTAAATGCCAAATTTTTGTCTCTATTTTAGCTCCCTAACAACTTAAGTGTTTGCCATCTCGCTACAATATGAATGCTGTCATGCATTTGTACATTAGTGTAAAAGTACATCTTCCACTGCATCATGCCAGTTCAATTCACTTGCTGAGGCACAGCTAATATTCTCACAGAAACATTAATATTGTTAAACATGTTTAACCTTTACTATCTGCTAAAATGCATACTGTACTATAATCTAATCTGCCTAACATGTCATTTAGACAAAATGTCTCTTTGCAAATTGTGTAAACAAGACCCTAACCACTGATTTGGCCCCAGGTGTAGAATTATTTCTGGATTGTAACCAATCATCTCTGATTTATATTCCCACTCCCAATTATGTTAGAAAAAGAAAATGTCCAATGCGACAAAACGCTCAGTTCAAATGATATGGGGCCCAGGGTTAGGGTAACCCTAGGCCTAACCCTAGGATAATCCAATCATTCAACATTCTCTGTGAACCACTGGAGGGTCAAGTCCAGTAAGGCTCTTATCTTAGGGACTGTGACCTCTCCTGGTGATGATGGACTTATCCTCAGCATGCATGTTTGAGTCAGTCATCCTGCTATTATTATACATAGTCATGCGCTGCACTCAATTCTGACATCTTCATGATTACGCCAAGACCCCTTTCTCCACTTCACAGTCCCAGGCTACAGAAAGGAACCTTCCATAACCTGTTTTATCCCATAAAACAGGTTATGGGATAATTTACTTAAAATTTATAATTTTAAGTGTCAAAATAAATATTTAAAAGAAATATTAAAACATTCTCTGTGTGAGAGAAGATTCGGAAGTTTCAGAAGATCACTTAAGATATGATCATATGATGCATGGAAAGACTATTGAACCCACATAGAAATGTTGGCATATGTCACAAATTTGTAGCATTTGTAGCAAAACTAATATTTAATTTCACCCTAATTTAACCCTAACCCTATGTTCACACATGGAAATTAGTGGTGGGAATCCCGGCTTTTCTGCGCTACCCGGATCTCTTACTCTAATTCAGTGTAAAGAATCTTTAAATTAGTCTTTTGGTTATTTTGAGTCTCTGTTGCTCAATCTAGTGTAACGTGAGCAAGACCCAGATAATTTGATCCATTTGAGTCAGTGGGCCCTATTTTAACGATCTAAGGGCACGGTCTAAAGCAGGTGCAAATTGGATTTAGAGCATGTCCAAATCAACATTTGCTATTTTAATGACAGATAAACTGTCAGTAGCCGGGCACATAGTTCAAAAGGGTTGAACTTACTCTCTTCATTATTCATTGGTGTGTTTTGGGAATAACATACGATAAACCAATCCGAGTTTCATCTCCCATTCCCTTTAAAAATCCAGGCACGCAGGCTTGCATCATAGGCAGACCATCTAGGCAATAGCAAAATCTCTAAAATATGTGAATGTAGGTTACGCACAAATTATATTTCACATTGTAGCCTACTCTATTCATTTTTAAATCCTTTGCATTTCCGTGTAGGGAATCCTGCAGTCCCACGCATTAAACAATTCCATCCTAACATAACATGTTAGCATTAAAATTTATTTTTCCCTTCAGGTCCCCATACTAAGAGCCAAATGTAGGCCCTACACCCATCACAGTTTACGATCCGCTGGAATGTGGATAACCTCCACTCTAAACCAACTTTGAAACAGACCCTTGCTTCCACAGGAAAGGGAGACAGTTGCTTTCACTGTTAATGTGTAATTTATGTGTATATTACATATTAACCCATTCGTATGATATGGTTTTATAGTAATATTGTACTGTGGGTACCAAGTGCTAGAAATAACAGAACCAAAATAATATTTGTTCTACTCTCTAAACTGTTTCTCCATGTTGTTATCATGTATGACTTTGCCAACACCCGCAGAATGGAATGTGCTTTGGGTCTTCAACTAAACTCTAAACTAGAACTTTACAGGTTTTAAATGTGAATGACTGTATTCTAAACTCGCAAACAAGTTGGAATAGTAATTTTATCTAGAGCTAGATGTTATAGGGCATAAGTATGCATGTATACACCTATTAAATATATAATTCACACATCTAAGTATGGTATAGATACCTACACTGTTTCATATGCCATGTCTGATATCAAACTGAAGCATTTGTAACTGTGAGTGTATTTACGATTGTGGCGGGAGACTGAATATTGTAGAGATGGTTTAATCCAGATAAAAGCTTATTCAAGTTATCACAGGGTCAGAAAACACACCCTGAGCCTCCCTTCTCAAGTCCCCCTAGGGCAGGACTTCACAGGGTTGCAGTATAAAGGGTGAGGTCGCCCCTCCCTCTCAGAAGAGTTGGAAAAGAACAGAAGAACAGCAGAAAGGGGATTGAAAAGAAAAAGAAGAAGAAAGAACCCCCTCAACATGTAACTACTTTGGGGCGTGACCCTAAGCTTGTGCCTCGTGGCCAGAAAGGACACGATGAATTGAACTTGGTAAATTTTACCTTAAGACTTCTTCTTTATTTTTATTATATCAGTAATAGCTTTCATAGTTATTCTTTAAGTTTCGTTTATTGTTTAATTACAATTTGTGACATTATCGTGTGAGACACTAACCAGCTGGCCCAAAGACTTTATGATACACAAACATTGAGGCGGCGGTAATCCACGGCTAAACCCCTAGCTGACCAGAGACAGCGCCAACCAGGAATCTCTCACGTGGACGAAAGTAAGAACAACTTAAAAAGCCCAACTGCAACGCTTCACCAATGAAGAACTAGTGTTGCAAGGAAACTGCAACATCCCAGCTTCACCACCAGGTGGAAGACCTATTGTCCATCGACCAAGAAGGCCAAAGGCCCCACCCCCTTTGACGGCTCTCTCTCTCTAAACGACACAGGCGTGGGAGGAATTAACTCCGCCTTAACAAGCCAACAAACAACCGATGACCCTGTCATCGCCACGGCGCCAAGGAAGAGATGCCCACTGCTCACCCAGGAGCCCAAGAACGCCCTCGACACTACGTTATCGTCTGGACACCGCATCGCCACGACGCCAAGTCAACGACAGAAGTATTGATGAGTATTTTTCCAATGGCCGGTGTACTCTTCCACCTATCTGTCTCTTTGTCCCGCCAGCAGCCATGCGGCTGAAGCTAACATAGGCTAGGAGTTAGCTAACATAGGCTAGGAGTAGCATAACATAGGCTAGGCTAGAAGGAGCTAACTAAGCTAAGCTAAGGCTAGGATACGGTAGGTTAGGTGTTTGTAATAACCAGTCAGTGTTCAGTGTAGCTGGATGAAGAACCACGTGCACTGTTCAAATGCTACGTAATCATGAAGGTTGATGAAAGATTTAATTCCTTTATTGTGTATTTCGATGTTTTATGAGAGAATCTCACGTGAATTTGTTGTACAGTTTCTATGTCTTTTGTTAGGGTATAACCATTTAGTATGCATGCCATGTTTAATCACTTTTGAATGCTTTAATACATCTATGATTTTATAATAAGCAGTGTTTACTATTGGTTGTGTAACAGAAACTTGGGTCCCTATTATCGTAAAGAATTCATAAATTTAGATTTAGGATTGATTTTGATAACAAGCATAATTTTAAATACTATTAATTTAGTAATAATCTTAAAAGGTGACTAACGGCCTATAGGAGTATAATTAGACTCATATAAACGTAGTGGTGCCCTCTTTTATCCATATAATTATGAAATATGAATTATGAAAAATATCCAAAACTCGTATGTAGGCTCACTACACCGCATTTCTGCGCAAACCACTCTGTTAAACTCACTGTTAAAAATAGCAGTGTCAGAGAGTGCTACAGTATGCCTACTTCCAGTTTCTTGTCAAAATTTGTGTTTTTAACCCAACATCTGCTTGAATGAGTAACATAAGAATATTTTATCCACTTCGTTTGTATTATTTCCATGTCCCATGATGGGGAGACTGTCTTGTTTAACTACGGCAACTTGAAAATAAAAGAAAAAAACCTCCCTCTTTTTTTATCTAGCCTATTGTACGCCAGACAGCTCTAATATTGTAGCTATTGGGTGGGGGCACAACATTCAGAATTTATATTGATTATTAAATAACTATTGATATTTATAAAAAAGCATATTTGGCGATTGTTACTTCAGAAATAATATAATGTTTATTATTTTATCAAAAAATAAAATACCAAACTGGTTGGTTGAGTGGGCTCTAATTGGCCCACCTGTGGCTACGTGGCTGGTTACTTCCCAAAAGATACAATAAACAGATTGTAGCTTTAAATAAAATCAAAAGTATAATAATTACAGCAATAGATAGATAACGAAATAGACGTGATCAATGCACTGAAACTTGACAATGTAAGACAGGAAGAATATTGACATGCTTGGTCTATTGAGACTCATTCAACACATGGATGTTTACTGTGTACTAACCCTGACCCTAACTGTACACACATACAATACATACCCACGCATACAATCCACATAGTGCATACGCTATAGACACAGATTCTCTGCTCTGCATGGCACATTGACCTTTTCATTTCTATTCCGGTGCAGGGCTGTTATCTTCCTTTTTAAGGTTTGCTCAGCCTAGCAGTATATTCAAAAGGTTTTCTTGTTCTCTCTCTCTCTCTCTCGCCCTCTCTCTGTCTCTCTCATACTCTCTCTCTCTCCAGCTGATTCAGAACCTGAAGAAGTTGATGAGACCCTACAAGGTGGAATTCAAGTCTCCATTGGAGTTGTCTGCACAGGGTCAGTATGCACTCACATGTGGAAACACATGCATACATGTACTGAACAGAGTGCATGTTTGAATATGGTACTGTCTACATTTTAGGTTTATATAACCATGAAATTACATGCATACATACATATACATGTATGTGATATACATTACGTAAACACACTATTATACCCTTGACATACATATAGATGTCCTGACCCAATGCCTCACCAAAGAGGAATAGTGTGTATAAAAGAAGCACATAGCATGTACAATACCATTTACCATGACAGGAAATCATACTAAATATACAAGGATAAACTGTTTATTAACGTACATGTTTTTTAACAGCTTTGAAATTACGATTTTACCAGACTGCAAAAATAAAGTATTATATGAGTAGCTTTACTTTTGTTATGATATTTCACTTTCAAATACATCAATGACTTTTAATAATATATTTGAAAATGTACATTTGTAAGAAAATAAATAATTATAGAAAGTATTTGGTCATTTTGCCTAACATAACCATTACTTTACATACATAAACTGACAAAACACATGTCATAGGCCTGTTACTCAAAGTGTGATGTATGAGGACTTCCAGATCCAATAGTTTCTAGTCAAAAATTGATCAAATTGAACAAATGATCAATAAGCTTATATTGTAGTCCTCCTTTAGATTGGCGTCATACTTATTATATGAATGGCTGCAGTGGAGAGTGATTCTGTTTGTAAAAAACAAACAAATAAAATTCACATCTCTACATCATACATCATACATCATCAATAAGAAGACATGGATCTGTAATAAAAGATCCATGTCTTCCCCTTTTTTTACAGTTATGCAGCCAATCACAGGTCAGCAGGGGTGTGGCTTCTGCATTTCCACAAAGGACAATTTATGCTTCTGCATAGAGCTTACACCATGCCTACGCCATCCGCCTATAGCATAATTTACGTTGTTGTGATCATTTTATACTTACTTACTTACTAACTCTTGCTTTAATAATGTCCAAGCAAGGCATATAAAAATGTATTTAACTAATCTAATATTAATACCAGGATTGTTAAAGGGAGTCTTGTAAAGATCCATAATTCCAAAGCACTCTAGCATATGGGCTTGCATCCACAAAACTGTAGTTGGCTGCGTTGAATCGACGGACGGACAGACGGACGGACGGACAGATGTGTAGTTACATTATTGGAGAGGTGTGCTTCAGGCTACAGCGTCGTAGTCGTATTGTACGTGGCTATGGGGACCTTGCGCCGTAAGGTGCGACGCAGAAGCATAAATGGGAAAACTAGGCATGAGTAGTAAGTCACAAGTCACACATTAAATGTTATTACTATAGCCCAATAGGACCATGTCAGTAAGACTCTCTCGCCACAGCATTTTACATTGATTCTTATAGCTGGTGTCACTAAGCAGTCCAGGACCCCAGCCCTCTCTATGGGTGAAGGTTTACAGTTTATATTATTTAAATGAAGAGCTTTTTATATCAAAAGCTGTGCAAAATCTGTATGGCTTGTTTAAATACAGACCATTATTTCAAGGGGTATGATTATTTTCTCACAATAAATGTATGTTAAAAGCAAAAGAGTTTGTTGAATTTTACAGATTGTTTTTAATAATAAAGTAACAGAAAGAAAATGACACTTTTTTTTAACCTATGTGTAATTTTCTGGTACCCCTGCTTCCAGAAAATGGGGTGTTTATGTTTTTTTAAGTTTTTTTTACAGTGTACAGTATGAGCACACAGATGTAAACACTAGCTTGGTAAGACCATTCTGGTTTTGCAATATCCAATCTCTTCCGCTCTATATACCTTGTCTGGTAACTCACAAGTTATTTGTCGTCATAGAGGCAGTGCCTGTAGGAATCAGTCAAATCACTTTCATTTCAATCACATATCAAAACCATATCAAACCATCTGTGTAGAACCTTCAAGTAATCATAAAGACAACACCGGTGACAGAACAAGACCCAGGTGGGGAAGATTTTTCAAAATAAGGGCAATAAGTGAACTACCCACCTGGGACACTGGCTGGCAAAGGGTTCCCAAACTGAGCGTTCAGGCAGCACGTCAGAAAATCAGGATGGTTTCACTATGTGATCACACATGTAACTCTGTACCCACCCCCTCATCAGTCATTCCTGACAGCTATTGACGCCATGCTGATCGTTTTCCAATTCAAACCTCAATGCTGCCTTCACTGTGTTTCACTGTACAGTAGACAAATGTGTGGAATGCATGGAAGATATACACATTGTTAAAAAGAATGTATGCACACATAAGATCTACTACTACTACTAATAATATTAATATTAATACAATTATAAAGAGTAGTTCACGATTTCCCTACAGGTGTGTGTGTGCGCGGGGGGGGGGGGGGGGGGTCACACTTTAAAAGATTTTAAAGTGTTAGTTTACCATCAGAACAAAATAAGGATATAATATGCAATAGTACAGGATGGATAGCTGATGGCCTTTATCAGTATATGGCAATATCACTTGTTTGGCAATGTGTTTCTCTTCCCTCTGCTCCTGTAGGTAAGGAGATGATCGAGGCATACTTTGACTTCCGTCTGTTCCGCCTGTGGAAGAGCCGCCAACACTCCAAGCTTCTTGACTATGATGACCTCTTGTGACGACGACACTAGTCGGCCTATTGGCTGGTTAACTTCACGGCTGAGCCTGTGGTTACAGGCTATTGGTTGGGGCGCCCCCTCTACGGCGGGATGTGTCTCGCTAGGGAGCTGAAGCAGCGAGCCAGTTGCTTTAGTCCTAGCGGTGTTCTGAACCCTCTCCTTGGAAACCAAAGGCCACGAGAGTAGATGAAGTCACTGTCAGGAGGCACCCATCTGGGAGCAAGAGAATTGTTCTGCTGTAGCCCACCCTGACACACGTCTCATTAAGAGGAGAAGGGTCTGTGTGGAGGAAAGCAGGATGTAGTCATTTTATTTGCTAGCCTTTAGCCATTATGTCCAGCTGCCCTTAGAGCAGAGAGGCTCAAGGATCAAAGCTTTCCTTCCCAACATCAGGTGTGATCTTATTCCCACATCTGGATTAAACCATATGTGTAGAAATGTGCGCTTTGTGGAGCATTGAAGAATAGCATTTTCATCACCTCTGCATACTATTAAGTGGTAACTAATACAGCAAATGGCACACAATTGTAGATCTAGATCTTTAAGCCTGATTCTTTTGTATTATTTTCAATTAGCTATATTAGTGTTTCATATAGAAAGTTGTATTAACTCAGGTTAACTCTTTTCTTAGTTTTATACTAAGCATTATACATGTTCATGATACAATACTGTAGATCACAATTTTAGGTTTTATGAAGCAATCGTCCACTGTCGATTGGGTGGAAAGTCACACTGTCAGGGACTACATATCTTTCTATCCCACTATCTATCTATCTATAGAGCATATGTGCTCTATTGTGTCAAGGTCAAAAGGCTAATGCCCCATAATGTCTTTTAACCTTATTGTAGCCTAATAGACGGATACTGTATTTACACATGTATCATGTCATTATACCATGCCATGTTCATGTAAACCATACAAGCTATTTTCAGTCTCTATTATATGTATTGCATGTCTACATATCATAGATCGTTATTAACACAGCAGTAATGATTTAGGTAAGATAAATAAATATATTGGACTACATACAATAATAGGTTAGTGGTTATGGTGGCCTGGATGGGTTTGATCTCTAGCAAACATGGCCAACTTGCTGAGCAAGATGCCTAACCCCTACCTCCTTCTTAATTAATACTTATACAATATACAATAATACTCATTGTACTATCTGCTAAATAACTTAATTGTCCTCAATGTGTTTGTTTAGCTCTGGTTTGACAACTTTTGTGGTGTCAATGAAAAACATTTGATTTAGATGTTGTAGCTGGTGAGATGTATAATTTGTGGATTTATGTTGGCTTTGTGTTCTTATCAGCTTGCAATTGTTTCAAGTATTTCACCAACTGGACTTGCAGTACTGTGGTTTCAGTACAATATGCAGTCCCTGTTAGTTCCGGTATTGATGCACAATAATATGGACTTCATATAAGATTTTAACCTAAAATTATTTAAAACGTGTTAATTTGTTATACAGTGTTGATACCTAACTACTTTGAAGTATAGATTACTGTAACGATCTTTGTTTAGTTTGCTAGTTCAACACAACATGGCTGTCTGTGAAAGTAGTGTATGGTTTAAATCACTCTGCTCTTACGTCACTCTAAGCACTAACTTATACAGTATATATATTTTTTTTATCTTTCTGTGTGCACGCATGTGTGCGTGTGCGTGCACACGCATAAACTCCATTACTTGAGTCAAAGTAACACCTGTTCAAATATTACTCCTATACAAGGAAATGTTACTACTTTTAATATGTATGTACATTTTCTTTATATCATATACAGTATGCTTTTTCAGGTTTGATGGGAAGTTTTGTAGGCAGTGATGAAGTTAGTGAGCAAACATTTAATACGATATGATTCTACAATTCTACAATCTTTATCTGCCGTAGCCATCAGTACAGTACCACTGCCAATTTCAAAAGGAACTGTTTTAAAGGCATTAAAGGCCTAGTAGTAGTTTTACTGTGATTGGGGTTTCTCCTGTGATGAGCAGAGCATATGGCCAACCTTGTTTTAGAAAAGAAAAGAAAATCCATCTTCTGACTTCAAAGCTATATTCTTTGAAGCTTTGTAGAAATGTAGTGTAGTCAAAAATACAATATTTTTATTTTAAATATAATAGTCAATATTATACGTTTCTACAAAATGAATACTGTAAATGGTCTTTGTAACTATCCACCACTGATGAAAATGTACCATGCTGTCTTTAATCTATCAGGAGGAAATGTGTCTTTCCTACTCCACACTATCTACTTGAACTTGTTAATTTTTCACAGGATGTGGTTAGAAAGCAGGTATCTATATACATTTGTGGTTTGAGATGAGATAGCAAAACATGAAATTAATTTAATTATAAATCACTTACTCCTCAAGACCTTCTGTGACCTCAACTGTGGGATAATTGTCATTTAATGTTATGTACTCTTATTTGAACACTCCTTTCATTGTTATTTCTTTCCAAGACAATGATAAATAATATATTGTAAGATTTTGGTTGTCTTGTCTAGTTTAAACATTGTGTGCTCAGATTTGTATCTTACATTCAAAGAAGGTGTAAAACTTGATGTGACTTGTGATGGACAACACAGTGCTTGAGTAGTCTGAAACTGGTGACTTAATATTTATTCTGTATTATGCAGCCTATGGCACTCAGTTTTGTTTTCTCATATTCTGTTGTTCATACATAGTCAAGGGCAAGGTGTTAAAATAATCATACTTTGTAACTGCTTCTAAAATCAACTTTATTCTGATCAGCTCCTGAGATGATGGTGTAAATCCAGTCTGCCGTCTTCAGTTGCAGGTTGATGGTGGTTTATGGTAATATGTAATCACCAAATGTCCCCAAAGGACACAAGGAGATGTAAATATATTTTCAGTGGGTTAAAGGACATAAATCAGATAATGGCCACTAACAAAAACTGACTTGGGTATACTCTGATATTTAATATGCTAATGAGCGCTGGTTTTGCTCCGTAGTCAAATGAGAGCAAATGCATTTCACAGCAGTCGAGTGAGAAGAAATTGTAACACTGACTGGTCACACCAACTAAGTGAAGCAGCCGTTTCCAATTCTGGAGAATGTAATTATACAAATGAGATTCATCTTGAACATTCACCTATTTAATTATTTCTAAATGAAGCTCTGTCATCAAAGAAAAATAATTACTCCACATTTGGAATTAATAAGTATTGTTTGGCACTCCACGCCACTTTATCTGGATTAGCAGGCATTTTATTTGGAGTATGATTAAGTATGATTATGATGACTGATTGGAGCATGCTGTGATGGTGGCCCGGTGGGCCCTTGATGGTCCCTGTGGGCCGTGATTTTGGGAGGGAGAGAGCAAAATGTGATTATATAACTGTCTGTTTCATATTGATTAAATTGATGTCCTCTACTTAGCAGCATTATACACTATACATATTTTATCATAGATTAACATAGCAAAGGTTGAGAGACTGTAGGAGGTAGACATGTTATTGTTAAGGCTTGATGCTTTCTTTTATTAGTCAGATGTAATAGTCCTTTTGAAATCCTTGCTTATTTTGATATTTATACTAGGATTTATTGTATGAATAGTGCTTTGATACTAACATTTAATTAACATAAGAGTTCTTACACTGTTCTGTATGTTTTTCTTAGAATAGGAAATTTAGAGAAATTCAATCAAAGGTTGATATTTACTGTAATAATCAAACTAATAAAAAGAAAACATGTTTTGCATTGTATAAATTGATTTTAATACAATTCCCAAGTAAACTTTACATAACCAAACTTGTTTCATTTGTTGTTAATTTTTGCATTTAATAAAGGTAACTGGAGGCACACTTACTCTATGTTCTAGACATCTTAAAACCATAGTACCTTTGTAAAGTTTGATTATTTAAAGTAGTCACAATAAGCATATTGCTAATGATAAGCAAGCGATTGGTTGTGCTAGGAATTAATTAATTACTTTATTATGTAGTTCACAGCCTAATCTGACACCAATTCACTTTTATACATAAACATCAAGCCATTTTTTTAATGCAAACTATATTAATAGCTAGGCGTGAAGGGAAAAACAATATGGCATAGTATAGCAATATTTCCCATGGCAATACTGTATCGATACACGAAAGCCAAGTACTGCAATTTTTTAATATAAATTGTACATGATAACTAACTAATTAACTTGGTGTATGAAATATTTATGACATGTTCATGTCAGTTTATTGGTTTCACAATTACATTTTGCAGCAATAGAATTTATGTTCATCCATCTTCATCCTCTTATCCGGAGTCATGTCGCGGGGGCAGCAGCTCCAGCAGGGGACCCCAAACCTCCCTTTCCCAAGCCACATTAGCAACCTCTGACTGGGGGATCCCGAGGCTTTCCCAGGCCAGTGTGAACCTATAATCTCTCCACCTAGTCCTGGATCTTCCCCAAGGCCTCCACCCAGCTGGACGTGCCTGGAACACCTTCCAAGGGAGGTGCCCAGGAGGCATCCATACCAGATGCCCATACCACCTCAACTGGCACCTTTCGACGCAAAGGAGTAGCGGCTCTACTCTTGAGTTCCTCACGGATAGCTGAACTTCTCACCCTATCTCTAAGGGAGAAGCCAGCCACCCTCCTGAGAAAGCTCATTTTGGCCGCTTGTACCCGTGATCATGTTCTTTCGGTCATGACCCACCCGAGAGTAGGAACAAAAATTGCCCGGTAGATCGAGAGATTTGCCTTCTGGCTCAGCTCTCTTTTCGTCACAACAGTGCGATAAAGCAATTGCAATACCACTCCCGCTGCTTCGATTCTCCGGCCAATCTGCTGCTCCAATGTCCCCTCACTCGTGAACAAGACCCCGAGGTACTTAAACTAGTTGGGGTAAGGACTCAACAGGGTAGGAACTCAAGGAGTTCCTACTTAGCAGTACTAATCCTCATCCCAGCCGCTTCACACTCGGCTGTGAACCGATCCAGTGAGTGCTGGAGGTCACGGACTGATGATGCCATCAGGACCACATCATCTGCAAAAAGCAGCGATGATATCACCAGGCTTTTGAACCACAACCCCTCCCCACCACGACTAGACCTTGATATCCTGTCCATGAATATCACAAACAGGATTGGTTACAAAGCGCAGCCCTGGCGGAGACCAACCCCCACCTGAAACGAGTCCGACTTACTGCCAAGAATCCGTATCCAGCTCTCGCTTTGGACATACAGGGATTGGATTGCCATTAAAGGGGACCCCTCACCCCATACTCCCGTAGCACCTCCTACAGTCTCTCCTGGGGTACCCAGTCATACGTCTTCTCCAGATCCACGAAAGGGCATATTCCCAGGCCCTTTCCGGGATCCTTGCGAGAGTAAAGAGCTGATCCGTTGTTCCATGACCAGGACGGAATCTGCATTGTTATTCTTCAATCTGAGATTCGACAATCGGTCGAAACTCCGCTCCAGCACCTTAGAGTAGACTTTACCAGGGAGGCTGAGTAGAGTGATAACCCTGTAATTGGGAGTATCACTCAGGTCTCCCTTTTTGAATAGGGGAACCACCACACCAGTCTGCCACTCTTTTGGCACTGTCTCCGTGTCATCCAAGACATCCCCACCAAGTCTGTCCAGAGTCATTCCCCACCCCATGACCAAACTCACCACCAGATGGGGGTCGGTAGCCAGCTCTGCCCCTCTCTTTGTCCAAAACATGCGGCCTCAGATCAGATGATACGATCACAAAATCGTATATTAACCTTCGGTCTAGGGTGCTCTGGTACCACATACACTTATAAGCATCCTTATGTTTGAAACATAGTGTTTGTTCTAGACAGTCAATGACTAGCACATAAGTCTAACAGCAAACGCCCGCTCGGGATTAGATGAGGGAGGCCGTTCCTCTCAATCACACCTCTACAGGTGTCTCCATCATTGCCCACGTGCGCGTTGAAGTCTCCCAGTAAAGTCCCCTACTCAAGCCTCATGCAGGACTCCATTCAGGGTCTCCAGGAAGGCCGAATACTCCAAACTGCTGTTTGGTGCATATGCACAGACAACAGTCAGAGTTTCCACCCCCCACAACCCGTAGGTAAACCCGGGGTAAACTCCAACGTAGCGGCGCTCAGACGGGGGTTTGTTAGTATCCCCACACCTGCCCGGCGCCTCACACCCTGGGCAATGTGAGAGTATAAAATGTTACTTTATTTGTTATGCTTTAATTATCTGTTCTTCATTTTCATTCTATGATTTTGTAC
>JAODOY010080123.1:0-15320 GCA_025399855.1 Forbesichthys papilliferus | reverse complement strand
TGGCCCCCCCCCCCCCCCCCCACACACACACACACACACACACACACACACACACCACCTCTCCAGGTGTGTACATACACCATAGCCCACCACATCTCCTCCTTGACATACCTGGACAAAGATATCGACTATGACGCACTCATGAATATAACATGAATAGAAAACAGCAGTTCTCGGAGTTCTCTCTCTCTCTCTCTCTCTCTCTCTCTCTCTCTCGCTCTCTCTCTCTCTGTGTGTGTGCTCTTTTAGTGCACTGTATGCACTGCTGTCCATACAGCTCTGCGTGTCATATGGTGTCAGTACATTAGCTAGATAGATTAGATAATTGCAATATCGATATTCATTTAGATATTTTTAAGCATAAGTAAAAACACAAGGTTATGGTAAAATGCATTAAAATATATTTATAACATATCAAAACAACATTTTTAAATTGTCATATTGGACTGGTACAACAACAGTAATTCCAAGATACCGAGGAGGCACTCTTTTGGTCATTAATGTTTCCTCTTCGATCTCTATTATGTCGTTAGCTTTCTCTCACATCTTACGTTTCTGTCTAAATCAAACACAACTAAGCATCTCTCCACAAAATAAACTGAATATTGCACTTCCTGCTAAATGTTCGATATGATATCACGCAACGTGATATTGCGATAACGATACTGAGTCGATATATTGTGCACCCCTACTAGGAGGTCAACCTCACTGCAACATTGCCATGAGCTAGCTCATAACAAGGCGCATGGGAACATATTGTCTGGTGTCTGGAGTGCTTGCAAAACAATCACATAAGTTTGTGCAGCGCTCTTTCCATTACATGAGATAAACATGTGCTGTTTATCTCAGCAGTTAACAACACATATATCACTTTGTCATGATAGGGCAATGGGTGTCCTCAGTATGTAGGTTAAGTGTTCTTGCTGTGAATGTTTAGTCCTGGAGGAAGAAAAAAAATGTCTGCCTTTTTATGCCCGGTGAAAAACAAAAGGCAATTTTAGATTTCCAAGGTAAAGTCAACTATTCATTCTATAGTGACAAAAAAAAAGAGAAACATTTACCACAGAGGTGCAGTATAATTTCATTGACCTTTGACTCTAGTCTCAATTGCAATTTGCTGCTAATTTGCCCGGCTGCCTTATTGAAATGGGTCACACCATGAGGGTTTGAGGGGGCTCGGCCTCACAGTCATTAAAGTAACATGGCATCTGGAAAAGATCCGGAAAATTGATTCTGGTGGGAATACCGAGAGGTGGTTCTGGGAGTCTGTTGACCTGGTTATGGAATTCTGAGGCCAGTTTCAGGATGATAAGACCCAAGACTAACAGAGTGAATATGAGAGAGAGAGAAAGAGAGAGAAAGAGAGAGAGAGAGAGAGAGAGAGAGAGAAAGAGAGAGGGAGAGAAATCGCTGGAAGGAAGGATGTAAGATGGAAGGAAAACAGAAGGTCACAGAGAAAACGGGTCAGTCTGGCCACAGAACTAGACTTAGATTGATATTAATATTTAGCATATTGCAAACCGTGCGGGGAGTATGATTTGTATCATCATACAGATCTATCGTGGAAACTGACGTCACATCACCATGGACTGCTACTATTGCGGTATGAGAGGCCAATGACGTCTGACTATTGATGGCATATGGTCATCAGCATTCCCAAAGAATTGCTTGTACTAGATATACACATATTTCATAAAAAACACAGTTAACACAAAGAAACTATATTGTACATGACAAACAAACAGCATAATGTTCTTAATATATTTAAAACAACATAATACTTTGTAATGCTATCAATACATTATTTTTAAGCTAGTACATTTGTGCATTTTACTGCCATTGAGGATTCCCATTGTTCAGTAGTTTATGTAGTGCAAACAATTGCAGATCACTTTGGATAACAGCATCTGCTCTGCTCAACGAAGTCAGTCTATTTCACACGAGGTACCCCATCCACATACACACATATGTTCCAGTACAAGCACGGGTGGCGTGGGGAATAGGGTGTGGGGGGGTGGAGGCTTGGAGGTTGAGGGGTTGCTGCTTCACGCACATGAAACACACAAACACACACACAAGCAGGCACAGACACACATTCGCAGTAACAAACCAGAAATGTACGCAGACACACACACACACACACACACACACACACACACACACACACACACACACACACACGTCTTCCTGCCTTGCTAACCATAGCGGTTGGCTCCCCTCCCATGAAGGTCCCTGTTGTCTCCTGCTTCAACAGTCTCAAGACTCCACATCTGGATATAGCAGCATCCCCTGAGCCACCACACACACACACAGTAGCACAGCCACAGTATGTGAGTACACAGCCACGCGCAATGACGCGTGCATGCATACGTGCGCCAACGCACACACACACACACACACACACACACACACACACACACACACACACACACAGAGAGAGCGGTAGAAACAAACTTGTGAGAAACACATTTTTCTATATTTTCTTTTCTCATGGAGCATCCTGAGACGTTTTTCTCCCCCCTCCTCTCCCTCGCTCTCCCTCTCTCTGCCTCCCACCATCTCTACCATTCACCTTTGAGATGTTTGTCATCTGACAAAGGACACACTTGCTCTCCTCCCTGCAGTCTTTTCATCTCTGCACCGCTCCCTTCATCCCTGGCGTGTGACAGGAGATCACTGAGATGGTGCCCAGGAATAGGTTACCAACGCATGCCGCCTCTTTATGAACCCCCCCCCCCCCCTCCCCCATCAAACATTATGCATCCTCATCATCATCATCCTCATCATCATCATCACCAGCCCATTGATAATCAAGCACTATTGATGTCTTTCATCCCCTAATAGAAATGCATGGGCGCACGCACACGCACGCACGCACACACACACACACTGGCGTTTTTCTTTGCCTAATCCACCTGCGCTATTGTGTTAGACACCTATATGATGAAGGGTTACTGCAGCAAGGAACAAGAGGAACAGAGGAGAAAGAGCAGAGGAAGGCTGGATAGGACTTACACCCGTCTGGCCTGAGGGGTCTTCAGCTAGAGTATCTCCTTAACACTCCTTAACACCATCGGCCCGCCAGACAAATAGCCTTTCGTGCAAATTTTTGACATCGCAAATGCGCATTTTTGGCAGCTCACTACCTCAAAACAAGAAAACAAGAGGTGAATAATCTCTGGCTCGGCCAGTCGTGATGAGATTTTCAAACTCCGTAAAGAGAGAGAAGTTAATGTCGAGCGACAGGTTTTGCTACTGCTATTTTGGGGCTGCCCGGGGACATATTAGCTCACCACAGTGGAAGAATGCCGTGAACTGAGTATTAAAAGCCCACCTGTTTAAATACGACCTCCTTCTACCTTTTTGGGGTGAGAAGAGGGTGAACAAAAGGATCTTGGCAAAGAGTTAAAAAATAAGGGAGAGCTTGGCGGTTGAGTGATGCATTTGGTGGAGAGCTTTGCCCTTCTAACAGGCTTTAATTAACAGTTTAATGGGGAACTGGAGGTTTCAGAGCACATAGAGGCCTGTGGAGGGATGAGCCCTAGCCGGCCTCTGAAGGGCGTAATAGAGTCAGCCGGAGCACACAGCGGGAATAAAAAGCATATTCAAATCTGTCCATGAGAAGGGGTGATGGAGAATACCATCAATATCATGGTGGGAAGAAGATTGAAGATGCAAAGCAGGGTGTATGTATGAGGGGAGAGAGAGAGCGAGAGTGTGTGTGTGTGTGTGTGTGAGAGAGAGAGAGAGAGAGAGAGAGAGAGAGAGAGAGAGAGAGAAGTAAAGGACAAAATCACAGAACATGATAACAAATTGAGGAGTGAACCGTCATGCATAGCCTACGGGCGGCTGTCAGCCAGGAGTCATCAAAACATCTTCCCCTCCCATCCTCTCTCTGTCTCTCTCACTCTCTCTCTCTCTCTCTATTTCTCTCCCGACCTCTCGTTCTGTACTTATAGACCGCCTCACTCTGCCGTCACAATGCGGCGAATCGGTGGCATCGCCTCGGGAACTGCTCCCCCTTGTGTTTGGGGGCCGACGGCTGCACGTCGTGGCGCTGAGCCACCTGCCAACAGGCAACTGTTAAACACATGCTTTGGATTTACACATCCAGTCTGGAAGGTGCGATCCAGTAGCACCCCGGCTCCACTCTTCAGCTGGGTGTGGATGGCTCCCCTGCCTGGTTAGGTGTGGGCATGTGTGTGTGTGTGTGTGTGTGTGTGTGTGTTAGCCCGTGTTAGCACGAGAACACGGAGACGATGGCGCAGGTCTCTGCGTACGGTACGCGTCGCAGCTTTTGCGCCGCGTACGCGTGCGCGAGTGTGAGAGAGCGCTGGTTCTATAAATACAGGGTGTTGATGATGGCGGGAAAGTTAGTAAATGAAGGAAGCGGCGTAGGAGGTGGGGGGGGGGGGGGCAGGGGAACGAACAGACGGGGTGAGGTAGCGGAGAAAGGAACTCAAACAGGACGGAAAGGGAAGGAAAGTATAGCTCTCTCTCAACTCCAAAGGTGTCGCGTTAATGCAAGCAAACGATGCCATCAATCTCAGCTAAACGGTCGGCTGCTCTCTGTCTTCACTCGTCGGTTAGACGCATGCTAAAAGATAGCGGGTGGGGAGATAGAGCGCTGCTATTCCTCACTTGTGAGGAGATGAATGGTTGAGTTCCAGGCTAGCCCATATAGCACGTAGCGCAAACTTTCCTTTTTAGAAGACTCCGAGAGGGTTGATGGAGGGAGACATCACGCTAGTATGCAACGCTCGTACTTCCATCATTTTTGCATGCTGCACCTCGCTTGTTCAAGTAGGTGTCACAACTGTGACCTACTTAAACAGTTTTAAGTTGAATGACGTCGTTGTGTTGTGGAGCTAGGAAGAGAATAATGGATGTTGTCCTGATCTGAGTTCTGTTAAGTTTGATGTAAAGTCGATGGTGGATTTGGCATGTGTAATACTCGAATATACAATTATCTTTACATATAAAAAATATGTTTAATGGTTTTCTGTTACATAAGAGTACTAATTCCGTGGATAGTACGGATTCTGCCATATCAATTGTCAGGCCTAATGAGTGGTCTTTAGAAGAGACTTGAATCCGATTTATTTGTCTGCAAATGTTTAGGGGGAAGATTTAGCTTGAAAGTTTGCTTTGAAGTTGGGAGGAGGCCTCAGGGAAGCTGGGAGGAGGCCTCGGGACTAGACCCAGGACTAGGTGGAAAGATTATATCTCCACACTGGCCTGGGAATGCCTCTGGATTTCCCAGTCAGAGCTTTCTAATGTGGCTCGAGAAAGAGAGATTTGGGGTCCCCTGCTGGAGCTGCTGCCCCCGCGACCCAACTTTGGATAAGCGGATGAAGATGGATGGATGGTTTGCTTTGAAGTTTAAGGGGAAATATTTTGGCTGGAGGTTGAGGTTGACTGTTTGGGTTGAAGGTTTAGGTTAAAAGTTTGCGTTGAAGGCTTAGTTTGATTGTTTCAGTTGAGGTTTTGACTTGAAGGTTTAGCTCGAAGTGCAATCATATTTATAACTGACATTACCTTATACGGTATGACCACTGCAGAGCCACCACTGATCCCCACAATGGGCAGAGCTGTCTGGGTGGATAGAAAGTCCAAAATCTGTGCCACTTCTGCCACCTGAGAGAAAAAAAACACATGCCCAGCTTGTCAAAAGGACGGCAAGTATTTTGAATGGAAACCCAGCCGGCTACAATCATATCCACCATCTGGATGTTTTGTAATGAAAAACAAACATGTAAATTAGATCCCTGCTTACGTTAACTTCATCAGCCTACATTTGAATTAGCATTCTTTAAAGGTACTTTCCTTGATTGTGTTATAGCGCCCCGGGAGCCACATATTTCCTCCGCAGCTAAGATTGCATTCTAAACACAGCCGAGAATACAGCCTAGCCTATATGCTCTCTGTAGAGTGGAGAGGAGAGGTAATGCAAGTCACACTGAGTCCGTGGTTCAAATGATGCTCGTTCAGAGTTCAAATCAAGCAGTGGCCCTTTACAGTGGAATTCCATTAAAGGGGTAATCAGAGAAACAACATTGTTTTGATTTCAAACACGAGAAAGCGAGCAACCTAGCCTATAGTGTAACCAGACCATATTCACAAATGGACAGCTGTTGTTTCTTCCTACTGGGCGTAGAGCTCTGGTTCATATTGAAACTATTGGACGATATTTAACCAATCGGCGTTGCTACAACTGTTTTGAACTCCTCTAGCTCAACCACCATTTCGAAACACGCTTGATGTAATTTCAATAGCCCATCCTGATTGGAGCAGGGTGGCCGTGAAAACGGTAACTCTATAATCTCAGCGAATCAAATTGATCTGAGAGCAAACCCTCCCTCACCTGAACACTCTGTAGTGCCCCATTTATTCTCCACTCACACACATCCTCCCCCCACTCCCTGTCAGTTTCCAAGGCAACTTTAGTGTTTTGGGAAGAGCACTATATGTACACAGATTGGGACTGCACCTTTAACTGCCGGAACCCCTTTCTCACCTGAGCGCCCGCCCCGGAGCCCACATCGTCCTCAAAGACGACGCCGTGCAGCTTCTCCGTCGCCATGGTGTCACAGAGGCGCGTGAGCAGGTCGCGGGGGTTGGTGTCGTTGACCAGCACTGTGACGGGGTTGACCGCCACGGGCAGGTCGATGAAGTTCTCCGCGCTGAGGCGACCTCTGACCTCGCTCTGGTAGCTGGAGCCGCTGAACACCACCGCCACGTTGACGGTCGGGTGCAGGACGAGGGGGCGCCCCCGTGTGGAGGAAAGGAGGAGGAGCAGGAGAAAGAGGACGAGAGGAGGCCAGGGAGACGAAGCCCGTCCCCGAGGAATGGCCATGCTAGCTCCCTACTGGCTGCACATGAGGTAAAAAGTATGTTTCAGTGGTTTCATATAAACATTTAATGTCCATAACAAATATAAGCCTGCACATTCTTTTCAAAACGAACATTTGTGACTCTATACTGTACATTCGATCATTATAGTGCATAAAAACAACAGAAGCTGGGGCTAAACATACAAGCTGCTTATGGTATTGTTCACATGACGCTTCCTAATCAGAGACTCTTCTCGCTCCCTGAACCCTCTGTACAGCAGCATTAGCCAGCATTTACAACCTCATTTCGCGATGTGTGTCTGTGTTCGCGGTGTGTGTGTGTTTGAGTGTGTGTGTGTGTGTGTGTGTATGTGTCCATGTGTGTCTGTGTTTCAATGTGTGTGTGTATGTAATCCTCCATAATCCCACCCTCAGTGTCATGACAGTAATCACCTCTTCATCTCATCATAAACACCCCTACTACAAACCCCCGTCCTTCTCAACCACACACACACACACACACACACACACACACACATGCATGCACACACAAGACACAAGCTCACTCACCCTGTACACACGCATGTACTGGAAGAAAACTGTAGGAAACCTCTCCACATGGTCACATCAAAAGACATTTTTGTCTGTCAAACTCCTTTCATCTTGTGTGTGGAGGAGAATTGAATGAACACACACGACTACACCGACAAAGACCATGTAACAAGAACAGGTTAAGCAACAGACACACACACGGTTAATGTTGTCTTTAGAAGTTGGGCTGGTTGATCTCGCTCTCGTGTATGATCATCAGAGACATCTTGATAATTAACAGCACCTCCTGCTTTAGGATGAAAGCCATATCCAACGCACATCAAGCAGTTCGTCCTATTCCACTTAGGTGTAAAGCTCCAAGGAGCATTGATAGGAAACTAGAAGTGAACCAATGAGTGCACTGGGTAATAGTCCTCCTCTCTCATATAAATGATACAGCGTAATTGTAATTCAGTAGCAGACCTGTGTGAACACATAGTGGGCAATAGTAGAGTGCTGCCTTGAATGCATTCAGTCTAGTAAAGGTGGTCATTTTGGTCACAAGTGGATCAAATGAACAAATAAAAGCAGGTCCCAGACAGTGAACACACTGCGTGTGATGGTGTGTCCATTCATCTGCCTCAGGTTTGCTTTCAAACAGAAAAGGGCGGTGCAAAATGTTCTGTATGATTTGATTAATTCAACACATTCAATACACATACTGCATATAGTATGCAATACAATAGAATGGATTGCCAACATTAGTGCCAATGCACTACCTGTAGCATCACATTAAGATGAATGCTGACATCTATAGATGTAATAGAAAGCAAATAATGGGGAAGGACAGATAAATAAGGGAACAGCAACAGGGTGTAAACAATAAAGAGGGCTGAGTGAGTCTTAACACTTCACTCTCTGACAAGGAGCAGTGTAGTGGACTGTACATAGGGTGCGTCCCATCGTACACACATCTTATTTCACGGAATAATGCAGAAACAATAAAGCGTTATTTGGACAATTTGGAAAATTATACGTTCAGGGCTAGATAAAAGCAGGCCATACTGAAAACAGCATTCTACTTCCATTGAAGTAGAAAGTGCTGTTTCTTCAATAGCTATCCCGAAGTAAAGCAAAAATTATGTATTTGTGTCAATGGCTGAAAAACTAATTAACTGCTTCTGCAAAAGCTGAAAAAGCAAAGAATACATTCATTTTTGAAGTGCTACTTGTTGAGAAATGCTAACACCCGTATTTAGACCTATCAGTGCGCAAAGTGTGACTCGTCCACTGCCAAGTACGTTGTCATTTACTGTATGTCCATTTAAAAAACACAATTACGTCACAGGAACTTGTTGCGCCAACTGTTAGACCAACTGTCCGATTTGCATGCTAATGTTCCATTTTCTGCTAATGTTCCACCCCCTCCCCACCCCCATGTGTGCTAGATGGAACATACTGTGGTTTAATTACTTTGCTGGGACATGCTGTAGTCCCGATATTGTATCCCCAGGGCAAACCAAGGCAATTAGTAGAGAGAATCTAGTTGATGAGATGAGCGACATCCGTGGAGCATTATCAATCTGTCTGTCACGGACAACATTTTCACATCATATCCTAAATAAATATACTACAATTTCACTGCACTAATTGTGTGCAACTTAGACACAGCACTGTAAATACATTGTTGTGCCTAAGTTGCACGCAATTAGTTGTTTTGACAAAAATGTATAATAGTATATTTAAAAAAGAAATACAGATGTGAAAGATTATTTCATATACAGTATTCTGGGCAAAACATTTACTGTATAATATTGTTGAAATATTGCTATTTTAGAGTTAATGTGGTCTTTCGGTTATAACTGTCCCAATGATTTATAGCTAAAAAACATCTGCTATTGAACTGATACTATACTTTTCAAGGAAAACCATTTTCTTACCAGATCTCATTTTAATTCTGTCGGAGTTATAAGCCAGGCTCTAATCAATGATTCATTCTCCTCAGCTCACATGTCACTTTTAAAACAGTTGTATATCAGTAACCGTAGTCTAGTGTCCATTTTTTCATGTCTCTCCCACCCTTTCCCTCTATGTTTCCTAGGAGCTGTCTTTATACCCTGCTCACATTTCTATAAATGTAACACTGTTTCATTCTTTAGTAACACAAAGTCTTTACTTACTCAATTTCATTTGATGGAAATTCAATTTCAGATGCATGTTTGGCTTCTGAGTTTGACATTTTATAGTCTAAAGTAATCACTTGAATTAATTGCAGAAATGATCTACAGATTGATAATACAAGTATTCATTAGTTGCAGCTCTACTTTGTGTTTGTATTTTATGTAATTTCATGCTGCTTATGTAAAAGGATGAATATAAAAAAACGCATATGTAGAGATCTAATTTATTTGAAAATGAACACATATTGGCGTAGCAGATCCAGACTTTTGAACCCCACTGCACGTACACAACCAATAAGCTCACCTGCAATTCCTCAAGCACAGACGCCTTAAAGACACGATGTAAGCAAATGGGGTTGTCATAAGTGTCCAGTACATTGAGAACATTATGAAACACTTCACACAGTGACTGGCTTTTCATTTATCATAATTACAGCTCCAACTGATTATTTCTGCTGCCTGTATATCCAACCCTGCTGCCCTATTAAAAGCCCTTTGGGGAATATGTGATGGGGAGTGGGGGCTTGTGGGGGCATAGTATTATGCATTATGATTTGACAGCCCTACAGTAAATCACCACAGGCCATGAAGCTTATATGTACCAGTATATGCACGGGTGACGTGGGGAAGGGGGGGGGGGGGGTGAGGTTGCCTGGAGATCGAGGGGCTTGGCCCACTCTAGCTGTCACACTGTTAGGGTTCAAATCCAGTCTGGTCACAACTGCTTCATGCAATACACATACACACACATGCACAAGCAGGCACAGACACACATTCGCACTAA
Source organism: Forbesichthys papilliferus (assembly GCA_025399855.1). Taxonomy (NCBI): domain Eukaryota; kingdom Metazoa; phylum Chordata; class Actinopteri; order Percopsiformes; family Amblyopsidae; genus Forbesichthys; species Forbesichthys papilliferus. The sequence goes on along the minus strand of JAODOY010080123.1, from coordinate 4,992 downwards.
CAAACCAGATATGTATACACACACACACACACACACGCACACACACACACACACACACACACACACACACACACACACACCTGTGCAACATATGCAACACACACATTCACACATAGATTCAGTTGCTGTAATCTGTAAATGAAGTAATTGTGATAAACAGTGGCACATAATGTGGTGACATGATGTATGTATTAATGCTGCAGCAAACCATCCATCAGTTCATAACCCCTGACTGCTACAATCACTAATGGAGATATATGATATGACACTGAATGAGCCGACACACACACACACACACACACACATATCGACATGCACACACCTCACACTCAACATCTGCCGAAGCAACGCTGACCGCCGTTTATCTTTCATCGGTGTTGTGGTGATATCTGCCCCCTCACTGCTCATATACTTTGCCTCAAGACCAATGAAACCTCAAGCACCACTGTAGCCTGTTCTGACAGGCTCTCTCTCTCTCTCTCTCTCTCTCTCTCTCTCTCCCTCTCTCTCTGCCACTGTCCTGCAATCTGGCTCTTCATCTATCACTCTATCACTCTTTCTACCAAACTTGCCTATACCTCTCTCGTGTAAATGCACAGCGCATGGTTGACAGGGATTTGTGTGTGTGTGTGCGTGTGTGTGTGTGTGTGTGTGTGTGTGTGTGTGTGTGTACATGAGACAGACAGAGAGAGAGAGAAAGAGAGAGACAGAGAGAGAGAGAGAGAGAGAGAGACAGAGAGAGAGACAGAGAGAGACGGTGAGTCTTACATGTGCCTGCTGTCGTCATTCAACTTCACCTCCGTCTGTTCCATCTTTTTGCCGGCGCGTCCTCCATCTTTCCCTCCATTTTCTTCCCTCCGTCTCTTCCCTTCCAGCGCGCGTCCCGCACTTTTCACCCGAGTTCCACCTCTCTCCCTCTCCCGCCCCCTCCCTCTCTCCGTTCAGCACCTGTGGAAATGTGTGAGTAACACTTTGAGTGTTTGTTTAAGAGTGCGCGCGTGCCTGGTGTCTGCGTGTGCGTGCGTGCGTGAGTGTGTGCGTCAGCACATGGACGGCCCTGAAAGCAAAGCAAGGGCACAATCTCTCCGTCTCCGCTTCTCTCTTTCATTTGTCTCTCTCTTCCTGTCTATCTCTCTATTTTCCCCTCTGCCACTTCCTCCCCCACTTATTTTCCGCGCACGTGCGTGCGCGTGTGCCTGCGTGTGTGTGTGTGTGTTTGCGTGTCAGCATGACAGACCCAGCGTTAATGGGCGGTCACAGAGGTGAAGACAGGACAGTAAAATTGGGGGTTGAGGAGAGGGGGAAGGGGGGGGGGTGAAGACAGAGGGAGATAGTGGTATTTGGATGGGTTGTGCCATGGAGAGGTGTGACAGCTGTGTGTGTGTGTGTGTGTGTGTGTGTGTGTGTGTGTGTGTGCGTGTGTGTGTGCGTGTGCGTTTTGTGAATGTGTGAGAAAACCCACTGCGTTTAGCTCCCTGCTTGCCTCTGTCAAAATCACTCCATAGCAGAGGAAGACAAGAACGATGAAGGGGCGAGAGAACGCCTGATGTCCAGATGCTTCACCGATAGTCTACACCCATTTTAGTCATGACACCTCCTTTAGCCTCCTCCCGAGGAGCGAGGAAGCCCGCCAGATCCACAGGAATCCCTCCAGAAGTTTAGTTAATTCAAACACAATCTGTCTGCAGTCTTCTTCCAAAGAAATGTGTTTTAATGATAGAAAACAAAAAGTAAAGTTCCCTTCCTCGTGTGTCACCCGCGTCTGTGCGTATCTCTCTCTCTATTCCTCTGGGAACGTCATCGTGCCGTTATATCCCACCGTAATATTCCGGCGATGAACGCGTTCCCTTCTCTTACCGGACAGTCTGAAGAGAGATAAAGAGAGAGAAAACGTGAGGCGGTCCAGATGTTCGGCAGCTGGGCGGGACCGTTGGGAACGCGGGGATCTGTAGATGTGCGTGAGGTGTGGGTGGAGGATGGCGAAAGAGGGGGGCGGAGAGTCCGCAGGGTCAGCCGGCGCCGCAGGTGCAGCTCCTGTTGCACAGATTTGTTTTCTGGAGGTTTTTTCCCGTCTCTTTCGCTCTAACTCTATCCATTCATCCGATGTCCCGCGCTATCACACACCAATCCTGCTTAGGCCTATAGCATACACTATCTCTCCCATCTCCATATTGTCTTTGTATATCTTCCATTCACTCACTCCATCACGGGAACGGTTGCATGTGAGCTCCGATCATGACGGTGTCAGTATTTAGCCACCCTTTCGCTCTCCATCTCACATCTCCGTGTCTTCCATATCGCCTCCCCCTCCCATACCGCCCCCTCCTTCGGACTTGTATGCTCTCCCGTTCATATGTTCCGCGTTGCGACTCTTTCTCCGACATATTTCTGTCACTCTCTGAATATCTTCAGAGTCGTTCACTCACCCCTTCTCTGGCGCACTTTTATGTTTTTAATATATATTTACGTGACTATCACTCCCAATCAACAGGTCTGGTATAGCCTGCCGTATAGGTCAACTAGTGGACATAAACTCAACTGAAACCAAAGAATTGCAGCCAGTCGCGACAGATGGACGGTCGGTCACCACCAGGCATCAAAATGAGTCAGGTGACCGCAATCATATGTTTACAAAAGAAAGACAAACAAATAAACACAGCAAATAAGTATTTATAAAAAAACATCTTCAGTTCTGTTCCGCACGCTTCTCTTAATCTTTGCGAAGATAAAAAGCTAAATTGAGTTGCCGTTTTGATGGTTATCGTCCTATTGATGTGTCATGTGTGTATTAGGCCATATGGCTGCACAAATTGTCTTCGGGATGTTCGGGCAGTCTCTGAGAAAGAATCAGAAGCAGACAAGAACATTTGAGGACTTATAGGTAAATAGAGTGATTTGGGAAAAAACATTTATTTGTCTGCCTCAAATTTTGTGTCGTTTCATGACTCAAATAACAGCTGTCTCGTCGAGAAGAAACGAGCAAACAAAACACATCCTTGCGGCTCTGCAGTTTCCCGCTCGTCCTATACCTATAGGACAAGCATTTTGTGTGCTTAGACACTACTTACTGTCTGTTCAGTTTAACACCACTCTTCCTGGCAGACGTATTCTTGCCCTTTCTGTGCAGCAACACGGTCGTGACAGCCCTCTTAACGCGGCGCTATAAATACAGCCTGTTAAAATAGATCGCGTGAATTGTATGAGTTGCTAGTGAGACTTGTGACTGATGCGCTGTTAACAGCAGCGTGTGCGTAGCAAGAAGGGCCGGATTGACCCGCTAGGGGGCACTGCTGGGTGACAGATAAATTAGAAAACACAACAATTATGCTTGAATTTGTTTTTACGCCATGTTTTACTTCTGAATAATGTTCACATATTTTATATTATTCATTTGAATTAGAATTTTCCGGGGGTGGAGGTTATGGACAAATATATTTGATTTGAAAACACAAAACTATATTAAAGGCCGTTGGCGGGAGCATGCAACCCCAAAGACGGGCCAATGGTACTTGCCCATTGTGCCCAGTGTGTAATCTGGCACTGTGTAGCAGTTTGCAGGGATCAGAACACTTTACAGTAGACTTTAAAGGACCTTCATGGGGCCAACCAATCCCCCTTTCCCCTATTTATTTGTGTAAGGATCCATGTACAAAATAAATTAACTTCAAAAGAGAGAAAATGTGTTTGGTACCATATTTATCTTAAAGCTTAAAGCTTAAATCTTATTTCCATTTGCAGTCCCTAGCCTAATTGGGGGCCCCATGCATCAGACAGGCCACTTAGCCAGTGTCAGAGTGAAATAATTTGGCATTTGTAGAAGTGATGCTTGCTGTAGGACAGTAGCAGAAGGCTGCTACTGTTCGCATTTCATTTCTTGGTGGCCAGACATTTGCTATGGGTATGGTTGAGAAGACCAAAAATGCTCTCTGACCAGCAGTCATATCTCTGATTGACTGTGTATGTAACTTGAAGGTTGTTCCAGCGTGTAGTATGGCTTGAGTTGCTGCAGACAGAAGAATGAATTAGACAATTATATGGTGTATAAGGACAATATTCTTGTTTATCTGTAAATGTTTTTGCCTGTGTGTGTAAATGTGCATACATGTTGTGTTTGTATCTGGATGTGTTTATGTGCGGGCCTGTGTACACAGGTGAGGAGCCTTTGTTTGGTGAATAAACAGATCGGCTTAACTGATGTGGTGAATACTAAGCAGTGAGGCACGTCAGACACAACAGGGAACTAAATACGCGAGAGAATACATTAACTCTATCAACTTATATTAGAAAGCAGTTACCTGCAGCGCATAACAAGTTCATAGCAGCCGCCACTCCTGTTTATAATTAAATATGTTTCTTTGATCGAGGGCTTTTGTCTGAGCCTGTGAGGCAAAACAGTGCGCGTTTACAGTGCTGGATACACAGGATAAAATAACTAAGGCCTCCGAGGATGAGCTGCATATACTTGGCCACTCTTGCCTGCCTTTATCTCCTCCCTCCTCGTCCTCCTAAAGACAGACTTTGAAAGCAAAAATAGCTCAAGACCAGAAAAAGATGAGACCTGTCTGATACATAAATATATTAGGTTTTTGTACTTCCTCTTTGATGGGTTGACATTTTAGAGCCCCGATGGATAATAATAACACGTTTCTCCTGAGACAAAAATTGTATGTTCATGGAGGGCATAGATGTGTGTGTGTGTGTGTGTGTGTGTGTGTGTGTGAGAGTGTGTGTGTGTGTGTGTGTGTGTGTGTTTAAGAGAGAGAGAGAGAGAGAGAGAGAGAGAGAGAGAAGTGAGGTGGTTGTTATTCCAGTGGAAATATTCCCCAGAGCTGTAGCTGCATGACTGAGGTTTTACAATATTACTCTGACGGCGTTTCACCTGGCATGATCTTGACCGAGTACTCCAAGTAACCAACTTTCTCTCTCTCTCTCTCTCTCTCTCTCTCTCTCTCTCTCTCTCTCTCTCTCTCTCTCTCTCTCTCTCACTCTCTC
>JAODOY010080112.1:0-15323 GCA_025399855.1 Forbesichthys papilliferus | reverse complement strand
TATATATATCAAATCAAATATAGTACATGCATATAGTGTACTATAATGCATGTACTACATGTATACACAATGGCACAACACAGCTGAGCAGAACAAACCCAAATACACATTAAACATTCATAACCCAAATATCAGCTGGTAAAGTGAAAATGAATTGCAATTGTAACAGAAGGGGTTGAAATTAGATTATGTCAGTCAAGGGAATTGCAAATGAATAGGCTTCACGTGGGAGAGAGCGTATTTATTGAGTGGAAGTGACAGAAATAAAGTATTATGAGATTATTTAAAGATACAGGCATTTGCCTAATTCGTTTCAGACCAGTCATTACATAACATATCTGGCAAGGACGAGAGTGAGCACTGCAAAAAACTACATCTAACAGTGTGATAATCTTGTTTTTAGGTGTAAAATCTAGTTGGACTTGTTTATATTATAAATGGCTTATCTAGTGACATCATTTAAGTGAACGTGCACTTAGTTTAAGAGGTTAAGAAATCTTATCAAGTGAATTTCACTTGATTAAAAGCTAGTTTTGCTTGTTTTAAGCATTAGCAAGCTCATAACTAATATATTTGCGTGTCCAATTGCAGATCTTCTGAGGGAGCACCCTATGCATAAGCCTGGTGTAACCAGAAATAGGTCTGGCCACGCTCCATTGGAAAGTGTTCACAGTCGTTTCCTCCTACTCGGCGTAGGCCTGTGGTCAATTTTTAAACTATTGGACAGCGCCGAACCATTTGGTGTTCCTACAATTGTTTTGATCGCCTCATTTAGCTCTACCACCATCTCGAAACACGCTTGACTTCATTGTCATCTCACTAACCCATGCTGATTGGTCCGCCAGCAGTGTGGCTGGATGAATGCTAATGTGATCAGGGTTTCCAGAATGTAATCTCAGATAAATAAATTGAGCTCAGAGCATTGTTGGGCGGAGCCAGGCTACTATGCCATTGCAGGAATAGGAGATGTTGTTAGAGAGTTCAAATGTCAACAGTCTTTATCCAGCATCACATTTAACTGACATAGATGGTAAATGGTAAACAGACTGCATTTATATAGCACTTTTCTAACCTTTCGGCTACTCAAAGTGCTGTGCAGTATTGCCTCACACTCACCCATTCACACACCAATGTTGATGACTGCCATGCAAGGTGCGACCAACGACCGGGAGCAGTCAGGGTTAGATGTCTTGCTCAAGGACACCTCGACACTTGCTGAGGAGTTAGCCAGGATCGAACCAGCGACTTTTATATCACCTGTCGCCCCAGATAACCAACTGGCAGGTCTGGATGTTTCAATCTCTGTGCCATGTGCTGCTGACATTGTGATGTGATGAGATAGGCTTCCTCAGAATATCCTAGTTATCCACACAGACCTGTTTAAGTGTATTTGCATTATTTGATATCACACTGAACAGACAAGGCTAGAAAATGTCAAAATATCCTGTGATAAACTGCAGAAAGATGTATACAGGTATATATATATATATATAGGTTCTTTCAAGTGTTTGGTTTTTTCTTATTAGTATTAATTGCTATATTATTGTTTATCATCTTATTTGCTCTGTTATTTCGAAAAATACCAGAGTTCATTAGCAGGCAGTACAATTTATATGTCCACATCAGTTTTCTATTAGTCTAATAAGAGTGATGATAGATGTTTGCTAACTTTCTAGCTTACTTTGTATTCAAGGTGAATCTGTAAAACACATTAGCATCATGGCTGTTCACCTCGTCATTAGCAGAATTACTCATTACCCTGGGGTCTGAGGGCCACAGCAGCCGATTCATGACGTTTCAGTATTACATTAAATTAATGTGACTAATGATGAGGGTGTCATAATACACAATGAGAGACATATTTGCTAGTGGCTCACGGAGAGAAAATATGTGCCATGGGACTATTGGCTCACCAGCAGGGGGCAGTGTGCTTGTTATTGTAACATACTTTACACATAATTAAAATGGTGTGCTCTCAAATACGCGCGCACACACACGCACACACACACATACACACACACGCACACACACACATAGAGTCATTATCAAACGCTGTTCGCTCTGTTTACATTAACACCTGAGATATGCTGTACAAATATATACTGTAGTGTGCGTGGGTTTGTGTGTGTGTGTGTGTGTGTGTGTGTGTGTGTGTGTGTGTGTGTGTGCATGTGCGTGTGCACATGCCAGCCTGATAACAAAGTTAAATACAATAAAACAGGTGACAGGTGAAACATGAGCCAATATAGTGAGAAGCTTATTTTTAGGTAGATTCCATCAACTATATTGAATGCATAATAATAGATATTCAATATCACCACAAAACCACTTTCCCAAGATGGAATTTAAAGTGAAGTGGATCTCTGTGTAATATATGAAGGTGTCCTTATGGTACTGATGAAAATATACTTTGACATACGCTGTCACTCTCACACGCACACGCACACACACACACGCACGCACACACACACGCACACACACAGGGGTTATCTTCACATGGGCTTCTGCATGGGTTCAATACAACTTTTGTGTTCCTGTGTGTTCACATTGGTTTCCTCTACACTGAAAGACATAACGGTTAGCTTGCTGTAATACTACTAGATTTTACGTATGGAAAAATTTGAGTAAATGAGAAGCACATTTTTGCGCATGGATCATTACAAAAAGTGTCAAACACTACAATGTTTCCGGAAGAACTTATTAGAAATATCCTTATCATGAAAATGCTGTAGAATGTCACTCACAACAGTGAGGCTGTTTCATATGTAGTGTATAGAGTAATCACTCTCCTCCACCGATCCTGGACTGCAACAAATTACAAACAAGCCTCTATCATGCAGCCGGCTGAAAGTCAATACATTCTCGAATGAGTATATAAGTTAGGTGCCTGAGGCCTGTAAAAACAATACCGCGTATAATGCTATTTTGAGGAAAGCGTCTTTTGGTTGGGGTATTTACCATGAGACAGTAAAGCACAACAGGAGGCAGGGGTGGAGAGGACCCGATGAGAGCACTTGCATGATGTCAGGAGACCCACAGCAATATTTATAGCATTACAAAGCTATTTCTCATTAGCATGCTATTCCTTGCTTTGAGTCTGACTGCCGTTTCATGCGGTGTATACGGTTGGGAGTGTGTTCGCATGCGTGTTTGCACATTAGTGTGTTTACGTGTTTGTTTTGGTGAAACAAGAGTGTGTTTTTGTTTTCTCCCCAGGTGAGCCTGTATATAACACCAGCCCAGCTAACCGTTTGCATGTATTAAGATTCTGTTTGGAGAGAGAGAGAGAGAGAGAGAGAGAGAGAGAGATGTGCTATACACCAGACAACGGGACAGTGAGAGAGAGATTAATGTTTATGTTGGTGTACTGTCCAAATTGTAGTGTTAATGTTATGTTATACTGATGTTCATGTTATGTTTTGTAAACTGTCCAAATTGACAGTTATGTTAATGTGTCCAAAATGTTGGACAGACAACTGTTTTTTTTTTTATTTTGCTTTGTTTTGTTCGTTATGCTTTGGCAACATTCACTTTGAACTTTTATGCCAATAACGCAAATTGAATTGAATTGAATTCAGAGAGAGAGAGAGAGAGAGAGAGAGAGAGAGAGAGAGAGAGAGAGAGAGAGAGAGAGAGAGAGAGAGAGATGTGTCATGGGAGGTGCTGCAGGAGCTGAGCTTGGTTCTACTCCATGTGTATGACTCATCTATCTAGCTCATCGCACAAAGCGGGACCATGTTTGTCATTTTCACACACCAAAAAAGGCACATCTTTTCAAGGACACAATAAAACACACAAGTACACATGCGATGACATGTGAAATCCATGGGTTTTCTCTAGATGTTTCTAGGTTATGCTATAGCGCCACTAGAAGCCCAAATGTCTGCCCAAGCTCACTAATGTTAACATAACACACAATATTCGGACACTAACAAAGTGTGGGTGGCTGTAGGATTGTGGCAGAGGAGCTGTAAGAAGTAATGAAGAACATGTGCCAGCCAAAGGCTAAGAACTACGTTCTGGGTTTCAAACCAACAAACACACACACACACACACACACACACACACACACACACACACACACACACACACACACAAACTATCATGTATGCAAGGACAGAGGAGCTCAGATTACAACACACTCAAAGGGGCTGTGCGTCATTCTCTGGTTTGGACGCAATTCCACTCATTCCACAAATTCTTTACTTCAAATCTAGTTGTTTGCTGCTATTGTAATACAGTATCGTACAACACATGTAATTGTGTTTCAACACCAGGGAAATTTTGGCCGTGCAACTATAGCAACTAAAGATTTAGTAGAGATTGGACAGGTTGACAGGTTGACTTTGAAGAGAAGGCTGTGCAGGACTACAAATTCTCGTGAGTTGGCCTGCCTTTCAGAGTCACTGTCAGGGAGGCCAGAGAGCACAAGGCCGACATCGCGCCGGGAGATTCAGTCGCACACTGTCACTGTCACGGGGACACAAGGACACATTCCATCTTCGTCTGGCTCTTTATTTACTCCTGCCCTCTTGAGCTTTTCTCAGCCTGAGCTTCCCTCTTCTCCTCTCCTCTATATAGACCCCCTCCACCTGTAATGCTCCTGTTTACCTTGACGCTGGCCTCTAACTAGGTCACTCAAAGCACACGTCACTCAGAAATGCTACAGCGATAACAGCAATGTTTGCCACATCGTCATCTCTTGTTTAGCCTCCTGGTTAATTCTTATCATGTATATAAAACTGTATCTCTCTCTCTCTCTCTCTCTCTCTCTCTCTCTCTCTCTCTCTCTCTCTCTCTCTCTCTCTCTCTCTATACATATATATATATATATATATATATATGTATGTATATATGTATATATGTACAGTATATATCATCATATATGTCACTGCACACACCGTGTGCATCCATTCATTCGTTTCAGCGTGTGTATGGGTTTTCCGAGGGGCACCGAAACATTTACTTATCCCAGCAATCTCTCTCCTCCTCCTAAATGTACCTCCCTTTCTCTCCAAACTCCACCGAGTATTATAAACACCTCCCCCTTTACTCATACATTCACATACTTACCTAGGATGTACCTGTCTGCATGCACTGTATAGTTGCATTGTGAATTAATGTGCTTTCCTTTGCTACTTTCATTCTGTCACGTGTCGTGACTTATTCCCCATGCTGCTGAATAGCAGCCTGCGGTCTCTCGCTCAACCCCTCTCTATCTCTCTCTCTCTCTCTCTCTTTCCTAGATTCTGCCTCCCCCTCACCCGCCAAAGACAGCAAATGAGAAAGAGGAGTGAGGGGGACAGGAAAGAGAGAGAGAGAAACAGAGAGAGACATAGGGAGAAAGAGAGAGAGAGAGGGAGGCAGATGGATAGAGACAGAATAAAGTGATCCAGCCCAACAGGGTGGGAGTGAGGGATGGCTCCCCCTTCCCCGAGGTTCCACAGGCCTGTCACTACAGTCTATCTCAGGCCACCACACATGCCTCCGTGCTCTCCATAAGCTGCACGACATGTCATGGCGGGCAAGACAGCCTTGTCTCATCGTTTCTAAACCCAGAAGGAAGCGACATTTCCTCGAGTGATTTGTCTCATGGGCCCATCTCTGTTTCGCAGCGTGAAATGATTTGCAGTGGAAATTTAGTGCAAATGCTTTAAGTGGCAGCAGGAGCTCCCCGCAAAATAAGGGTTACCTGCCTGTGTAATGTAGGCTATTTTCAAACTTCACATTTTGGGTATATATATTTTATGTTATATGTACATGAATGATCATGAAATCCCTCATTTAAAGGTAAAGGTACACTAACTTGAGTTTTGGAATCAGCCTTGTTGTGCTTTTCGTCTTTACGTTAAACATAATATTTCAAAACTAATTAATATTTCAGCTCCCAGTTATTATTTACCTTAACATTATTAATATTATCCTAACTGTAACAACACAGCAGATGTTCTCAGTTCTCAAATCCCGTGGTGGATGTTATCCTTACACCACGACATATGTGTTACGAGTCAAGTTAAGTCACGTTTATTTATAAAGCACAAACAAGAAATGCTTTTCAGTTGAGGCAGATTAAATATAAAATTAAGAATACAAAGATTAGGAATTAAACTCTAATCAAACTCAATGTAGTAAAATTAGAAATTAAGAGCAACTGAATAAGAATAACTACTACACCAACCTTTTTAAGTAAAACTGCATTCACTTATCTTGTATCTTCAAAACAACCCAGTCACACCCTAAATTATACAAGCACCACACAACCCTTATAAACCCACACACACACACACTCTCTCTCTCTCTCTCTTTCTCACCCCATCTTGTACTTAATAAGCATTGACTAATTAGGCCTTGACAGTAGAGGTCAATCTGCTAATTGCATAACCACAGGATCAAAGTGACATTATAGATGAAAACATGAATACCACCATCTACACATTCACAAACAAATAGCCCTCACACATGATGCTACCTCAGCAGTATTGCTCACAGTTTTTGACAGAAAATTTCCCAAAATGCGTTAAGCCTTCCAAGATCATCTCTCATTGATCTATACCGTCAGCCTCATAGGTTAGGGATTAGGTCCTTTTTGTGTGTTTGTGTGTGTGTGTGTGTGTGTGGTCTGGTCTGCAGCGTAAAGGTACTGTACATACATACCACACACATCACGTTTCCATATTTTTTGGCGTGTGCATTCGATTCAGGTCCTGGATCAATATGTGTTGAGGAATGTTGGTTTTTATAGCCATGTCGATATCAGGGCACGTGTCCTAATCAGCAATGTGCATCTAGTCTGGAAACAGGGTCCTCGGGGAAATGCTGTTTAGAACTATCAGAGATTTGACATAGGCAGAGTCTCTGTTCCAACATCAATGTTCCAGTGGAGCGGCTGAGGCATAGCTGCATTCATCTCAGGTACTTGGCATGTTTACGTGATGTAATGCTTTTCTGTCTTCATAGAGGTTAAACCCACTTTGCTTTAACATTTAACATATATAATGTAACAAAATATGGCTTATTGCCAACTCGAGGTTCATCAGGAAAAGATCAATAACATAAAGACACATCTAATGCAGATTACCTGCTCCAGGCCAAATGCTGTAAAGAGCCTAAAAATAGGGCTATATCTGATTAACACATGAAATCTGTTGCATGTATGCTAACTCCTGTATAATACATGGATTATTTATTGCAAAATAGACTCTAATTTCTGTATTGTATGTTAACAGTAAACACATTCTCTATGCTAACCATTGTACTGCAAGGTCCCACTACATTGGTAAACATTTATTGCATTTAGCAGTGGTCATCATGCATGCTGACATCTGGACATGGTTTGAATCCTATGACGGTATTTTTGGTGCAAAACATCTGAGCATCTGTAACACTGAATTTGAATAGTTGTAGAAAGTAGTCACACATGTGTATCAGTACATTTGTAGTAAACAACACAACAGTCACCTTCTCAAATTCTCAATTGCAGATGCACACATCTTAATCTACAAGTCACACATTCAGAAACTCATATAACACATTTGCTACAAATAATGCAATTACAAATTGTGCAAAACACACACACGTATCAAAACATTTAACTTGCAAACAATTTTTTTCTTCCCCACCAACATAACATTTAGGCTTCACCTTCTCAAATTGTATTGCAGGTGCACAAATCTAAACACAAACACAAGTCAATATCTACAACTGCGGGAATCTGCCGCTATATGTTGTTATTTCAATCACAAATCGCAAGATCTGGCGCCTTATTTCCACACCAAATGCTACAATTACACAAACCACTTGCACCATATGTTTCACCTAAACGTGGTGCAGCCGATTTGTGTACCGTTTCCTCACAGCCAATCACATCATTTTTAACTATGTTATTTGTAGCAAAAATGTTAGTGTATGAGTTTCTGAATGTGTAGATTAAGATGTGTGCACCTGCAATGGATAACTTGAGAAGGTATAACTATTATGGTGTCCTTGTAGGAGTGTGCAACTGCTAAAACATGTATATCTGTGACTTAAAATGTGCTGATACACATGTGTGACTACTTTCTACAACTACACTGTCACAGGTGTTTTCCAAGTACCTCCCAAGTCAACAGTGTTGTTTTGGAACAAAACCAAAACATTAAGGTAATAAACACTAATAATATACTAATATACACAAACTTAGAAAATATTGGTCCGTTGGGGTGTATCGGGATTGTTGCAGCAGTAAAACTAAAAGCCTGACTTGGCCAATGAAGTGGCAGTGATTGAGGCTGGCAGTGAATTTGTCTGTAAAATCATGCAGCGTCTTGAGTTTTCTCTCATTTTCTCCTCCCTGGCTGCTCCTCCCCACTCTCAGCCCCGCCCGCCGTGCAGCAGAGAGGTGCATTAGGGGAGATTAATAGAAGGTAGTCATGTTACAAATCATCCGCTGAACATTTCCCTATCCATCCTCATCCCCCTGCTTTCTCCTTGCCTCCTTTATTCTCTCTCTCATTTCCTATCACTTCCTCCACCCTTCCCCCATCCCTCTCTCTCTCTCTCTCTCTCTCTCTCTCATAAACAGAGTGGTCAGACTGCTGGCCAGCCTAGAATGCTGTGTATTCCCCATCTGAATACAGGATCACTGTCCCGTTGTCTGGTGTATAGCACAACATCTTTATATCTCTCTCTCTCTCTCTCTCTCTCTCTCTCTCTCTCTCTCTCTCTCTCTCTCTCTCTCTCTCTGAAATACTCACGGATGCATATGAGGGAGCTTTCTGTAGGAAACGGCCGTGTGTGCACGTGTATGCTCGCACACGTGCCGTGCGTGTCTGCCGCGAGCAGCGTAGACACACAGCAGTAACCGGGGAGACTTTAAATTTGGCACAGCAGCCAGTCCTAATCCAACCGAGCCCTCCAGCTTCAGTCAAACCGTTTTCTTTACCCCCTCCCCTCATCATCTTTCTCACTCTTTTCCTCACCTCTCCATCTTTCATGTCTTGTCTGAGACATCCCTCCTCCTGCCTCCCCCACCAGACTTTATCTCCCGTCCTCCTCTCATTCCTCCCTCCTCCTCTCCAGCCGTTTGCCTCGCTAGCTTGCGTCTGGTATGTGTGTAGTCTTGGCAGCGCTGCGCAGCGGGAGCTCTGTATCGGCTCTAATAAGCTGTATCCCTGCTCCTGCCACCTGTGTCAGCTGGCACGACGCGCCCATCGCCCTGCGTCACACATTGAGTCCCTAATACATTTACACCCCCACTGCTGGGAGACAAGGAAGTGTTTGCTCTGAATATTTCTGTGTGTGTGTGTGTGTGTGTGAGTGGGACTTTGCCTGATTTTGTCTGTACAAATGGATGGATGAATGTAGAAGATAGTAAACACCAAGTATATCTGCATTACATCTTTATAGGTGGCAGCCTGTGACACATGACATGACTCCAGTGCTCCTCTATCTTATGCCGGTAAGTACAGCGGCTGTTACACTGGCCTGTTAGCTTAATGGCTGCCACTGTGTGTGTGTGTGTGTGTGTGTGTGTGTGTGTGTGTGTGTGTGTGTGTTCTCTTGTGAGTCACTATAATAATCCAGAGGAGAATGGGATTTACATAGAAACATCAGCACTGCGCACCATTTTGAATTGAAACGTCTTTGATGTAAAATAAATAAATAAATAAATGCATGTTTTAAATATGTTTACACGGCTTTTCTGGCACAGGGAAAAGCAGATGGAAAAGCCTGGTTTGACAGTGGCTTTGATAACTGCTCAATCCCTACGTGAATCAAGCAACCCGTCAAGCCGATGCCTCGGTTTCTGGACTTTGATCCAGCTGGCTTGAGAAGACAGCATCCTGGGTGCTGGGTGAGTCACCTGCAGTGGCAGGTCTGTGCCGCATTCACAGCTGATGAAAGGACGTGATGAAATGAGGTGATCTCTTGATAAACGTGCCGTACTGCATCACCTGATGTAACCTGCCTCGCCCGTGACAGGCCGGGTGATGGACAGCTACGGTGGCTGTTGCGCCTTCAGCCTTCCATCAATTCCGCAGAAGGAGGCAGGCGCGGTTACAGCAGGAGGAATACTGCACAGTCAACAGTTGATAGCGTGTCAGACATTTGAATGGCATAAGCATTTATATTTAGATAGTTAGAAAGTGTGTGATGAGGCACCTCTATGAAAAACCAATAGCTTTACTAGTGTTATTACTAGTAAAATGAAATGTAAGTAGTATATACATGCAGTAATGGGCTACTGCAACACAGAAACAAAGACCAGAATGTAGCTCTAGGTTTCATGAATCCATAAGGTATCATGTTTATGTTGTCATATAAACATCTGAGGAACATGTTTTCGGCCACATCCCTGTCTGATAGACAACTGTAATAATGCCGAGAACTTTGGGAGAGCGTGCGCTCACTTGAAGAGACAAGCCTAATTGAGTGGCACTACAGCGTGTGCTGAGGTCTGTGATGTGAGGTCAGTAGGCAAGAGACTCTACTAGGCATGTACAGCGGGGCAGACAGAGCACCGTCTAAAAGGGATCTCCCCTGCAGTGGTTATGGAGGCACGCACGAAATAAAGATCTCCTCCCATTACATAAGCCGGCCCTGAATTATGTAACAACATCATTATGTAATTGGTGCACATCTCGCTGGGTCGAATCTGAGAATCAGTGCTGTGACTGAGGCACTCACTGCTGATGCCGTGTGTGTGTGTGTGTGTGTGTGTGTGTGTGTGTGTGTGTGAACACAGTAAGAATACAGTGTGTGCATGGGAATGCTTGTGTAGGTGGATGTAGCATGACGTACATACTGTATATAGCTATATTTTATACTTCATCTCAGGTCAGGTATTATGCTCGTAGCATATCACTGCCACTCCAAATAGAAATACCCTGCCATTAGAGTTTGTAAAAATACAATCAGTGTGTAATGATGCCTACATTAACCATGTCAGGAGACTCATTCTATTCTCAGTGGTCCATATCTTCGCTATTGATCTTTTCCTTTAATTTAACTTTTCTGTTTAGCTGTTCTATTACTTTAATGGAGTATGCTTTAGCCGGATTTAAAAGTGCTCTGTAAACAAAGGGTATTATTCATATTATTATTAAGGTGCACGTATGCCCATCTTCCATACTGTCATTCGTCATGGTGTAAAAGACCAAAGTCTATATGCCTAGCTTTACACGCTCTAAAGCAGGATCTGCTCTCCTATATTTAAAGGGTAACGTGAGATTAGTGCTATCATTGTCTGGTCCCTATTTGTTATTCAAATGGAGGTCTTTCATTGCTCAGTGTTGTTTGACTTTAGTTGTTGGTGAGGTTTATTTATTTTCCCCGGTGCTTCCTTCTCTCATTGATGGGCATTTTGTGTGTATGTGCGTGCGTACATGCGTGTGTGGGTGTGTGTGTGTGCGTGTGCGCGTGTGCGCGTGTGTGCGTGTGTGTGTGTGTGCGCACGGCAGAATAGGCTCCTTCGCCACAGTGAACAAGGCAGGACAGGAGGCCCACAGGGAAAGAGCCTTCATCGCAGGAGCAAGGGGATGATAAAAGTTGCCCGCGTTGCAGTCGCGCTCTCCCGCCAAGCAGGCTAACAGGAGACAAAGCTTGCTGTGACGCCTGGAACACATCTGAACATCTAATTACCACAAGACAGAAGAATGTGAGCGCAGACCCGTGGCCCGAGGCCAGAGATGCACTGAGAGTAACAGTCACAGTCAACAGGCCGGGGAAAACAAAAGGTGGATTTAACTGTATTGTAACCTTATAGGATGGAGTCACATCTATGCATGTGTGCATGGATGTGTCTGCACAGAGGTATAATTTTCATTCAGTTTCTCTCTCTCTCTCTCTCTCTCTCTCTCTCTCTCTTTCACACACACACACACACACACAGAACAGCCTGCTGTGATCACAGGCTATGCTGCCAAGGTCACTCTGCTGAATCAAACAGCCGCCCCAGCAGACATCAGACCCCCCCCCTTCCCTTCCCTCCCTTCCCTCTACACTTCCCTGTAGGAGATGAAAGGTTGGGAGAGGCAGCGTGACAGCCAGCGCTCATGGGGTCCCGCAGCCCCTGTAAGCAGGTCCTCTGCTCCGTGGGGGGCCACTGGGGCCTGGGGGTCCTCTGGAGATCTACAGTAAGCAGAAGGGCACGGGCTTAACACATGGAGAGGGAATAGAGAACAGATTAATGAACACAAGATGTGGACCACAGAGAACCAACATGGCTGAGGTGTTTAACGTGCTCCTACCAGAGAAATACCAAGGTGCTTTAATGGTCCGTCATTCTCTGCTTCTGCATCACTTTTGATAGACTTGCAGTAATCCACATTGGCTTAGTCATATATTTCCCTTAGTTAGTGGTCAGGCAAGCCACACTTGTGCCTACGCTCTCAACATGACAGGCACTGAGGCACCCACATGCAGATGGATCGGAGCTGGTCTCATTAAAAATAATTGTCCTTGAAACGTATGGCTGTCCCGACTGAGTGATACCGCCTGTCTATCAGGACTGGTAATTGAAGCTGACCATAGTAAATCAGCCTCAGCAGCTGATGTACTGACAGCCCAGGGAAAGATTAAGACGGCATCTCCAGCATTGGGTGAAACCTGGATTTACAACACAACATAGTACAGCCGTAAAAAGTCAAACTGGATGTGTGTTTGTTTGTGTGTGTGTGTGTGTGTGTGTGTGTGTGTTCGTTTGTTTACTTGCATTTGTGTGCGGCGCACATGTGCTAAAATCAGACATTGCCTTGATCTGCAAGAACGAACATTCGGTTTAAAAATCACAACTAACTTTTCCTGTAAAGGTCAAATCTGCTACAGTTTACCACGAAGATCAGGTGAAGGACACACGTTATTTAGACGTCGGGATTTTTCACTCTTGCTATAAAAGCAGCTTCATTACCCAGCAAGGATTGGGCCGCAATGGAGAGAGAGAGAGAGAGAGAGAGAGAGAGAAAAAACACTTCAAGTGAGAGTCCTGCGGGACGATCTGATGTTGTGGAAATCTCGGAGACACGACAGCACACTGTAATGCCTCGCTGTGTCCCGTGAAGGGTTGAGAGATGATAGTTTGCCTCTAACTTCTGTCTCATCCCAGACACTGATTACCCTCAATGCAGTTAACTCGGAGCTCCAGCTAATTAGCACAAATGGTAATTAGCGGAGTCGTTAAGAGCCCTATAATCAACTTTTCTCCTTCGCACATTTGACTCCCCGGGGCTGCTGAGCCTTGGTCTTGGTTTCGCTCCCTGGCAGACATGCTGCATGTGCAAGCGGTTGGGGAACATGCATTATACATGCAGGGATTTGAGCTGCTTTGTGTGAAACGGTAACACCGCGTCAGCCTGGGAAGAGCTAACAGCTTCCCAACACGTCGAGAGCGAAGGTGATTGTTTCTGCTGTCCACGGTGGGGAAACAGCTAGGATGTGTGGCTGCCTGGCTGGTGCTGAAAGGACAGCTCCATTGTCAGGGTCAGTTACTGGCCCATACAAGTGACACGTGCACCTGTATGGTCAAGTAACTGTATACCCTTGTGTTCAGCCTGCAGCCCTCTCGTAATAACAAAATATGAATTATATTATTGATCATATTTATTTGCATAGCACTTTTCTTACAGAATTGCATCTCAAAGTGCCTTGCAGAGAGAGAACACATGCACTGCACAATTGTGCTTCCCATAAACATATACAGAAATACAGCAATACGGAATAAATAAATAAAATATATCGTTATAGAACTGATATTAAAGAAATAATTAGAAAATATTACAAATATTAGAAGAATTAAAAAAGATACATAAGATTGAAAAAAAAAGCATTTACCTCATCCTTTTTGTTGCTATGTCAAAATGTCAGCGCCATGTGTACGGTATAGCACCATGCTAATCCACTCGAGGAAGTGTCAGAGGTTTATTCCAGTAGCAGATTAGTTATCAGTACATGTTTTTCATGAATGGTTATATCCCCTTGTACCTATTAACCTCAGTGTAGGAATTACCCCCTCGTACACATACAAGTGTGCTTTACTGCCTCATATACTGCATGTACTATAACTAACGATCCAGCCTCCACTAGAGAGGTAGTTATTAGTATGTCTTTTATGGATGGTTGTAAGATACTTTCAGAACTATTTGAACACACCCCATCTCCTCCTGTTCGCTTCCCCGCCTCCAAAAGAGAAACAACCCACATTCACCAAGCAAGATAACAAAGAAGCAACATCTACATACAGTACATATATAGCCAGTACCCCGTTAGTGGCTATAGTGGCTAACAAATGAAAACATTTAAAGCACACTCATTGATTGACTCATTGTTTAACACATTGATCAATTTGATCAGATCATAAATGATCCCTTATTGTTGGAACTAACATTACAAACATAGTATTGTATTTTGTCACCCCTCATGCAGCGGTTCAAACAAACTTGTTTCAAATAAACAATAAGCTCTAAAACTTGGACTATGAGGGTGCCGTGATACAACAGAACACTGTACCAATACATTTTATATTGCTTGTATTTTACTCTAGCCTCTGCGTTGCTCCATCATGTTAGGCACAGGCAATTTCTGTATGGTGGGTAGGCGTATGTGAGAAGTTTTTATAACCCCCTGGGATGCTGGCTAAAGTGCCAGTGTGTTTTGGCTGCACGATGTTTAATGTGTTGGCATGTATTCACGCTAAACTAATCACTGAAACACAAACACCTACTCATTTTCCAAGCAGAGAATCATATAATTTGACCAGCCCGCGCTCACACCTGTTGTAACACACAGCGCTTATTGTGTAGGTGTGTTTATGATAATTATGATAATAATATAATATACCGTAGGTATTTTCTGTTTTGGAACAATTAATTAAAAAAATCAGGTTATGGGTACCATGAATGGTGTGTCTGATAAGACGTCATAGACCTCAGGAAATACAATAGATGGCTGAGTCTGCTTCTTTTAGCATTAAGCCATGGCATCATGATAAATCAGTATCTATGGACTACAAACAAAATCATTCTGTATGTAAGATAACTTCATCTAATCAAATAGTCATGATCACTCACTGAATTCAGGTGAGTGAGAATCACCTTTCAATCTCTGTATAGTCATTGCAGATAAGAATCAGTAGTGATAAATGATTATGTCTTGGATAAAAATAATAATAACTAGCAATTATAGATAGGCCTAATTGTTTCTTTATCCTCTGTTGTAACAATACTGATATAACATTACTCAATGGAAAAACTAAATCCATTAATTTATTGCTTTTCAGGTGGGATGAGACACTCCAAGGGCCCCAAGATTTTTTTAGAGAAAAAAACAAAAAATTAAACAAAACAAATATA
>JAODOY010080091.1:0-10816 GCA_025399855.1 Forbesichthys papilliferus | reverse complement strand
GGTACACTATCTGGCAGGGGACAAGATTGTTACTGAAGGCACACTGTACAACAGGTACACTATCTGGCAGGGGACAAGATTGTTACTGAAGGCACACTGTACAACAGGTACACTATCTGGCAGGGGACAATATTGTTACTGAAGGCATACTGTACAACAGGTACACTATCTGGCAGGGGACAAGATTGTTACTGAAGGCATACTGTACAACAGGTACATTATCTGGCAGGGGACAAGATTGCTAGCTAACACCAGCTAGGACTAGCTAGCTCCATCTTGCAGCAGCCCACCTGTTTCTTGGACGCCCTCTTTGCCTTTCTCATCTCCTCCTCCGTCACTGCGCTCCTCTCCGCCCTGTCCTCCGTCAGGCCCGACGTAGAGGGCTGCTCGTCGTCCAGCACCGTCCCGTCTCTTCTCCTGGCATCCCCGCCAGCCGCCGGCGACGTCCCGGGTTCAGCGAAGAAGGCTAGAGCCGAGCAGGGGGAATCGGCGGTCGACGCCTTCCCCGGCGTGGTTGCCACGCCGAGCGTGAGTCGGCGCTTGGCGGCGTGCTGCCGAAGCACGGTGCACAGCTCGCTGATGTAGACGTAGGTCTTGGAACGGTTGGCCTGGACACGCGTCAGGCAGCGGCCCAGCGTGTTCCGGAACTCCACGGAGGCCAGGAAGTCCGAGGAGGCCTTGCTGTGCTTGTTGCGCAGATAGGCCAGCACCTCCGGGCCCTCGGAGGAGTCCACGGTGAGGGAGGTGCAGTACTCCACAAACTGGGGGGGAGGGGAGGGTGGGAGAGAGAGAGAGAGAGTTGTGTCGGGGATGGGAGGAAGGTGGGACAGGGAATGCACACGTGTCCTTCAGTTCAAATAATCTCTTATAATTCACACTGCTCTTGTATTTCACACATTCAAGACACATTGGACAAAATAAAACAACACCACCAACACCCCCTCTCTCACCCACCCACCCTAGGGCTCACCTCGGCGAACAGCCTCTGGTTCTCTGCCTGAACAACATGGCTGTCCCTCCTGGTGGAGGCAAAGGGCGACTGGGTGATGTGGGTGGGCGCGGACTCGTTGGCCTTCAGCGGCGAGACGTATTTCGTCGGACGCCGCGGAGCAGAGGTGGTGCTGGGGCACGGCGAGGGCTGGGCGATGCCCTCCACCTCGTCACCGTCATCGTCATCAAGTATCACGATGCTCTCGGTCATGGAGGCAGGGGCCACCGCCATCTAAAACCCTTGATTCCTTCTGCTCTATAGCACGTATAGAGGAAGAAACGCAAGGGGGAAGATGTGAATAAAACATAGCCAAGGGGGGTACCGGTACAAACAAACAAAAGGGCAGACCTGCGAGGGAATACAAACGAGTTCGGCTTTACCGTGTCACACAACTTAACACTTACGAACTTTCTTCTTGGCTTTCGCTGATACACATGCGGAACGGTTAATCTTTTGAATCAACAGGACGATCCCAGCTGGCCTAGCTAATAAAACTAGCTAACATTAGCATGAGCTAGCTAGTGTCGATGGTCCACTTCCGTTACATTCATTTAATTAATTTATACAACCTAGATATTACAATTCGGTGTTTGTATATTTGATTAACAACGTAACATTTCCAAATAATCCTTATTATAAGAATTAGGATTTTCGGGAATCAAAACAATAGTCGCAAACTTGATTACGCGGGGCAAATCCACAAAGCGAAGAGTGTTATGAACATCGAACTACCTGATTTGTTGTCAGGACTGCATTTCTTAGTATGGCGTATGCCTATTGGCTTAGAATTGCAAGTTGTAGCGATATTTATAGACGTCAGAATATTTTGGGGATTTTTGTTTTACCACACATCGCGGTGCATTGCCCCCCCCCGCAGGAGCTTGGTATAATAATAAATATTACATCTAATTAATATTAGTGATAATTCCTACGTATTTCCAACATACAACTGACATGACAGCGATATTTCACTTGGCTTGATATATTGAATATATTGTTTATTTAAACAATTTTAATGCTTTTTTTTAGCCACATCAATTAAATCGGGTTTGAAGGCAGACCATGATTCCAGTTGATTGTGAATGCCAGACTATGGGATGTCAGACTACACTTTATTACAGTTTACAGGCATGCACATTTAATGGCAATGGTATCCTATGTGAGATACATTTTACAATACCCATATACAGTACCATATGTATACTGTGTGTTTGTGTGTGATATGTAGCACTTTCAAGTCAGGAAAAGTAGAGTATTATAATAATTTAATGGTTTTATTTTAAGATTACAAATTGTAACTGTTTTCATACCACAATTCAGGATCAGCCTTGTATTCCATCAAGTTCCCCCATGCTAAAGGTGGAGTCAGCAATTGTAAGCCAATGTAACCTTTAAAGTTTTGTTATTCTGCACGTATCTCCTCACAGGCGGTTAGTTGCTTGATCTGTGCACACGCTGAAAATATATACACCCCTGGCTGTGTAAATGCAAATAAGTGGTGCAGACCGCACCACACAACACGATCCCATGCTTGGCATTGTGTGTCCAGTGTGTCCATTTTAGGCTTCTGAGGGCATTGAAGGAAGAGTTTTTATTCTTCTAATATTATAATATTCCTGAGTTCACCTTTAAGTTGCCCACTAACTTCTCATATTTATTCCCTGGAAATTAAACTTGCTACATCCACACATCAAATTATATTTGACCCTCAGCAAATACACAGAGAAAAGCACGTGCGCGCACACACACACAAACACACACAATAATCAGCAATCACAATTTACATCTTAATTTTAAGACCCCTCAAAATATATCTTTAACAAACTATTATTTAAAAAATATATAAATCAACTAATACAAGATGTAAAAGACAGAAATAAGTTCTGGTATTGGCTTTTTTTTTTTTGACCAAATAACAAAATAGAAAACTACATTGCCCTTACAGTTTCTTTTGAAACAGGCACTGTACATGTATTATTAACAGAGTGGGTGTAAGCAATAGTCTTAATCTAAGAAGCACGCAGGTTTGATGACCAGGCAAGGCAAGATGTATTCTTCAACAGTAGACGTGAACAGCTTCATTCAGTTTTCCTTCTGTAAGTGGAAGGAGTTATGACTATGGAGCGACAGACCACAGCTCTAACAGTATAACAGTGTGTGAAAACGTTACATCGCTTGGTAAAAAAATTTACCAGGTGAAGAATTACCTTTTCTTGTTTGTCAGCTTCGCCCGAGCCTACATTTACAAATAAAATATACAAATTATGCAATTATACAATTATATAAATTACTAAAATGAATGAAATATTCAATAAAGGCATTATTTATATATATATATTAATACTAATGAGATAATACGATTTTTATTATTGTTTTGTTTAATTTTACACTACCTACCAGAGCCACTAAAAGTCCATGACACGAACTTGATTAGCCCATACAGAACTAGCGCTACGCCAACCATCGCCATGGAGTCCTCAATGGAGGGACTACTGAACCCTGTGGATGAAACAAGGAGGTGTTTGGAGGAGAATTCAAGTCGTTTCGCCTGTCCTTCAGTCACAGATATGCCAACTCTGTTTTCCTGTCTTAGCCTACTATGCTGTTTTGTCCAACCTAGTTACAGTAACTAGGTTGGACAGGTGAAAGGGTTGGGATGGGTCAATAATGAACAAGAGCATCTTCTGTCAGGAATTTCAACCATCTTGTACATTACAACAGGCATGAAGCGTAGCTACTCCCACATCCATCTATAGATGCCCCAGACCTGGTTGTCCACATGTTTTATTCTGGGGTGATTAGAGCGTTAAACACACTCACATGCTTCTTATTTCAAATATACCACCCTGCCCCCTAGTGGCCTGAACGACCCTCTCACCGATGATGTTGAGGGCCACGCTGACCTCCCTGCGACCCCCGGCGTGCTCGGCAATGCAGGCGAGCTGGCCGCCTCGGTTCAGGAGGGCCGGGTCCATCTGCAGCCGGCTGCTCTGGCTGTAGGTGCCGTCCCAGGCCTGCCGATGGCCCGACACCATGCCGGGCCCCAGGGCCACCGGGGCGCGGCCCTCCGCGTCCCTCAGCTCCCAGCTCAGGTCCAGGGAGAGCGGGGCGAAGCGGGACGCCTCGCACAACACCGACAGCCCCTGGCCAGGGCTAGTGAGGGGCAGGGGGGAAGGGTAGATGGACAGGGACGGAGGTTCTGGAGCAGGGGAGGGATAACAGAAGGAATATTATTAGGGGAAGAAAATATACAAACATAAGGAAGAAAATATTAAATATTAGGCAAGAACAAATAATATTAAGTAAGAAAATATTATATTAGGGAGGAAAATATCAAATATTATTAATAAAAATGTAAAATATTTAGAAGGAAAGTATAATAAAATAGGGGAGAAATAATAAAATAGTATAGTATAATATAATAAAATAGAATGAAGAAAATTCCATATTAGGGAATAGAATATCATCAGGGAAGAAAATGTCAACTATTATGGAAGAATACATATAACATATCATAATAATAATTATAATAATACATTAGGTGTTTAAGGAACATATGTGGTTCTGTCTGCCCAGAGTGGGAGGAGTCAACACACCACCGAGTGGGAGGAGTCAAGCCGCCAAGAGTGGGAGGGGTCAACCTGTGCTCACCCACGACCTCCAGGTCCACGGCCACCTGTGCCAGCAGGTAGGGCAGGAACACGGTGCAGATGTACGTCCCCGAGTGCCGCACCCTGGCCTCGGGCATCACCAGGGAGGCGTTGCCATGGGCGTGCACGCCGGCGTAGTCCAGCGCGGCTCCGTCCTCAGGGGCGCCCGCCAGCCGGTCCGAGCGGCCGTCGTAGGCCAGCACCAGCCGGCCTTCGCCGCGGAACTGGTAGCGCCACTCCACCGCGAAGAGGCCCGGGCCGGCCAGCGGCGAGGCGGGGTCGACACTGAACTGGCAGTCCAGCAGCACCGGCTCCCCGAGCCTAGCACGCACCGCCACCGTCCTGCTGGAGACAGTCAGCACCACTGGAGAGGGGAGGGGAGGATGAAAGATAAGAAGGAAGGAAGACAGAAATAAATGAAAAGAAGAAAACATTGTTTATCAATATATTCAGTAACGTCAGCATAAGAAGATAATGTGCTGGCGCTGTAACTACATCGATAAGACATCGGATTTGGTTAAAAGTATGTACTTAACGCTGTACATGTAAATGTGGAGCATTGAATGTTAAGGCACATTTAAATGTGAGTGTAAATGTTAATGTAATATAAATGTGATGTGACTGTAAAGCCATGGTACCGTTGGGCTCCATGGTTGCCGTGGCGGCCCTCATGACGCTGGACAGCACCAGCTGCTTGTCTAGGCCCCGCAGGGCCACGGAGAACCAGTCGGCCTGCAGGTGCAGCGGGCTGACGGGAGGCTCCGTGAGCGGCGACGCCCACTCAACCGTGGCCGGCTGTGGCAGGTAGGGGTTCATCTCACACTGGAGCTTCTCCTGGGCCGGTCGACGGTTGCTGGTGCGGAGAGGGGCTTGGCACAGAGTGGCGTGGGGGTCTGCAGTGATAGGACGAGGATTGTTTTTTATTTGTTATGTTTATGTTTGTTATGTTTATGCTTTTGTGTTGTTTTTCATTTGTTTGATGACTTGGCAACAATGTTACTGGAACCCAGAGCCATAGAAAGAGAGAGTTATGCCAAAGGAAGAACATTTTTCAACGGTAACATGGTTCAAGAAGAGGCGAAACCTATGGCAAAAAAGTTCCAGGAAGAGCATAATGGGCAATTTGAATATAATACAAATATATAACTTATAACTAGTAATTAATAGTCAATAAATGCACCAATTTACATACAAAATGTATAGGGTACTTTTAGTATTTGCAGCTAACTTCCGGGAACTAGTTTGAGGCTCCACGATCCGCCATTGCTGTGAAAAATGTGAGTTTATTGGAGTCAACGGAGATGACGCGACTCTCTCTTATGGCTCTGCCAGAACCTAGAAAGCCAATTTAATTTAATTTAATTTAATTGTATTTAATTTATTAAACATTCTCATCTCGTCTTGGTGGTTTACTGGGATCAACCATTGCAATGTTGCCTACGATGCCTTTAAGACATTTAAGGATGAGCCAACTGAATGTAATGTAATGTAATGTAATGTAATGTAATGTAATGTAATTGTTGCCTACATGGCTCCTTTAGGACTTGAGGGAAGTTCACAATTCGTGTTATAAGTAGTGTTGTAAAAGAGTCAGCTATGCTGGAGAACGATTGTTGATATTTGAACTGGATCAAGACTAAAAATCACCTCTTCCTATTATACCATAAGGGGCTCTCTCAGATGCTCCATCCCCCAAATTGGACACATTGGCAAGGCTGGGAGGGTGTTGTGTGATGCAGTCAACCTACTTTGTAGGCAGGCAGCAGATCTTTTTTTCCCAGTGTACAAAGTGTTTACTACAGCAGTAGTAAACAGAAGTAGGCCTAAATAACATGGCTAAACTGCTGCCACAACATATACTGTATAACATGCTGACCCCTGACGTAGTAGACTCTTTCTGCGCCGTCGTCTGAAAGGGGCTCGTGTGGACGAGACGCGGTGCCGTGGCTGTGTGAGTCTGTCTGGATGTGCAGCAGGGTCCTCTCCTGGTCCAAGGCGGCGGAAAAGGCACCTCGACCGGACTCCTTGACAAACCAGCATTCTATGACCGGACAACTGCAGAAACAGCCTGGAAATGGAAGATAGCGCAGCGCCAGACAAGCAGATGACAGGTCAACGTGAATACATTTCAATAACAGTTTAGGCGACGCCATCTTCGCGATGTTATTTAACCTACTGCGCAGCAACAAAACAATAGTTTTAAATATAGGCTTATCATTTCAATAACCTATTGCTTTTCCGCACTGGTACAAAACAATGCAGCTCGATAGCAAATTTAGCAGACGTCAAACACAGTTAGACTAACTGTAGGCCTACCTTGAATGAAACAGGAAAACGCAATAAGCGAAATCTTGTAAATTGTTGAAAATGTCATAGCTGCTTGTTGTCGCACTTTTCTTCAAACAGGTAGATCGTTAGATATGTTAAATGCTCTATTTGTGCTTCGATCAGTGGGTTTTCCCCAACGAACCCTTCAGTTACAGTTTTACTTTCACTTTTGAGTTACTTTTTACCGCTAGATAGCACTGCAGACCAACAACGATTAAATTGTGGACATGTTCTAGTACTGTTCTGCATCCTGCCTTGTGTTCTTTCTTCGATAGACCGAAATACTTTTTTAATCCACGGACACGTCACCTATTACGGGGCATATTTGTTCAATCCATAGCGCGATGATGTGTTCTGAAAATCACACACAAGTAGACACATTTATCAATGCAAGCAATATTGCAAAAAGGATGCAATTTCTTTAAGTTTGAACATTTCCGGGACATAACTGAATAGAGGTCATTTGAGGATATGATAATTCATTTTAATATGTCGCAGGTTCCAAGAGTGTCTTTCCCGGGGTTATGTAGCCTATTGGTTTATGTCAAATTCTGAGTGTATTACATTTGTACAGGTGTTTTATAATTTGCTGCAATACATTCATCTCTCATGTTAATTGTTCTTAAATTTATCATAAGTCATTGTTATTGTTACAATGAATAAATTAATAACAATTGCCAATTAGGTTGTAACATGCTTTGTTTGCAATTTACATCAGGTACTAGTTATAAAGTAAATAAGCATTTTAAGGCTTACACCTTACTGAATAAAAATAAAATGTTAATTTTCAAATCAAAGTCTCGCCTTTTCTCCGTCTTGGTACCACAGTGGTGGAACGAGCTTTTAGCAACAGTCAGAACTGCGGAAACACTACCCATCTTCTGAAAGAGACATCTCTTCACACCACCTTGGTACCTTGACCAGCGACCTTGCCGCTTAGCTCTCCTAAAGAAGTCCTGCACTTACTTCTCATGCTCTTATCTCACTATTTAATGTAAAAAAAGATTTGTATGACCTTCATTATCTAGGCCATTACCTATTACACTTTATATGTTTGACTATGTGGTAATAGGTATAAGGACATTATGCTGCATTTGTTCTATTTAGAATATTGTTTGCTTATAATTGCTGGTAAATGACCTGTCCAACTACTGACAAATGTACTACATGTAAGTCGCTTTGGATAAAAGCGTCTGCCAAATGCCGTAAATGTAAATGTAATTTACATTTCCAAAACGTCATCTACAAAATGTGGAAAAGGAGGTTTGTGAGCAAGGACCCCCTTCTCTTCAAATAACAAACTGATCTGTTTCTCTCTTTTGGGATAATTATTTCTCTCGTTGGGACAATTGTTATGTCATGAGTTGACACGCATGCACACACACAATAACTAGACTGCTGATATCCCTGAAGACAATATAGACTATTTTGAGAGATATAGCCTATATGCTTCAGGCATTATCCAGGTCGTGGCACAGAAATCTGATCATCTGTTTGTATTGATATGAAAGGTCATTGACATGCCTGCCAGGTGTTAGTTGAATAAGTACAGTGTTGTATTTCAAAATGTTTCACACAAATGTAAGGACATTTTGTTGGTATAATTATCATGGTGCTAATACAGGTTGCCAGGTAAGGTCCTGAAAAGCAATAACGTCATCATGTAGATATTGTTGCAATATGATAATAATGTAGTGATATCAGACATCTTTCAAATAAAACTCACCCTTAATAAAATCTCATATCATGATGTGTTTTAGTGTATATGTGTGAGATGAGTGTAATACTCTTAGACTAACCCAGCTGTAATTAGTTATGTGCTATTCAAACTGACAGAAGTGACCCAAAATGGCACTTTGTGTGTTAATCACATACTTTTTGGATTACCTACATTTAGTAGCATAATCTATTATTTTACATTAGTTTTGGATTAGCCTACTTCACTCTAAAAAAATATTATTTGAAACACCATCCAAAATAATTGACTATGTATATATTTTAGTATTTTTGTGACCGTGTATGTTGCTCAGGGGCCTATATACAGAGGGATATTCTATCTAGGCTATTTCTATCTCATGTAGCTCCGGAAAGGGAAGTTGTTGGATCTGCTGCCCCCGAGAAGACGGACGGACGGACGGATGGATGGATTCTATCTAGGCCCTCCTTCATCAGCATACGTGAGTTTAGTTTCACTTTCAGTTCATAATCTGTATTTCTCCACTCTGCCTAGTGACACCGTTTGGTGAGTTTCTATTGGCTACATGTGAGCCCTCCTGCCGCGTTTAGCTTGCTGCCTTATGGTTGCAGGCGACAATAGTCTCATCCAGTTGGACGCTGTGTTTGGACGTCGCCGAAGTATCGCGAGTTCGCGAGATCAGGATGTCATCACGTAGCCTCGCGGGGATCTCGCGAGCTTCAGTTTAATTTCGCCGTGAGAATCAGTCTGGAAATCCTCGGAATCATTTCGAATGTGTCCGAGTAGCAACTGAACTCTCCAATCAGCGTTGTGTTTATAGCTATACGGGCGCGGTTTTCCAATCAGCGTCGTGCTTATAGCTATAGGTGTGGTTTTGGTGTGCCGACCATGGTGCCGACAGCAAACCGACCAGATGAGTCATCCAATCAACTGCCAGTATTTTCTTGTTAGTACAGCCATTCACAAACTGTTTCAATGTACGGCTCCCCAGATGGACTTGTGACAACAATTCCTCTGGCATGTCAGGTTAGGTAGGCTATCACAAGGATTAAACCGAGAAACAAACGTCCATCAGAGAGCACACTAGACAGTTCAAATGAATTGTTCTTATTTTACTCATCCTAACAAGATGAAGGAGTTTATTTTACTGCAGATATTTTGTCATTTTGCGTCTCCAGGTAAAGTAGCCTGTTAAAGGATGTATATCGACATTGTAACATATTGGTTTACTTAGACCTCAGGTGGATGTGGAACTAAATATTTATTTAAGTTGTGAACTAAGTTTTAAGATGCAGGCCTACACTACTTTTTAATTAGCACCGCTGCTGCTTGGAAATTGTATGAGTAGAATAACCTATAACCTTTGCCATCATACCTTATTAGAAATATCACATTTTAGTCACCGTTCTCCTTTGATTCTTTAATTGGATGTTTTATTTTCACAATCTAATTGGTCTAGACTGCTGTGGGTGAAAATCCCAGATCAGCAATTTCTGAGGTACTCTAACAAATAATTCCACAAAGTCACATAAATCCCATTTCTATCACATTGTGATTTTAATTCATAAAAAAATTACCATACATGTTATATGCATTTAGTTTGATATCTTATGTGAATAATATTAATTCAAATATTTTGGTTGTGTTGATTTAACAGTGATACACTCCCTGAAGTATTTCTACACTGGATCCACTGGAGTTAAAAACTTCCCAGAGTTTGTCGTTGTTGGGATGGTTGACGATCTTCAGATTGATCACTATGACAGCAACACAGAGAGAGTGGTTTTCAAACAAGACTGGATGAACCAGGTCACAACAGAAGATCCACAGTACCTGGATAAACAAACTGTACTCTCTCTAGTTACCCAGAAGGTCTCCAAAGCCAGGATTGACACATTGAAGCAGCGCTTTAACCAAACTGGAGGTGTGTTTATGTTTCACTTTAACTTGTTCTTAGTACATGCATGCACAACAGTGTCTTCTGTCTCTCTAGTAGAGACACACTACTACGGGTGGACTGTGCTTTACTAAAGCCTCTGTCTCCTGTCTCTCTATAGAGACACATCACAGACTGACTACAGGTGGACTGTGCTTTACTAAAGCCTCTGTCTCCTGTCTCTCTATAGAGACACATCACACACTACAGGTGGA
>JAODOY010080080.1:0-15331 GCA_025399855.1 Forbesichthys papilliferus | reverse complement strand
TCCCCACCTGGAGTAGGCACTCCATCGGTTTCCGGCTGAGAACCATGGCCTCAGATTTAGCGGTGCTAATCCTCATCTATACACCTCATGTATAACTGATGTAAGTTTAAAATTGCACAATTTAAAAAATAGGTCAAACGCTCATTACCTTTTTCTGGATTTTCTGTCTCTGCTTCTCCTGCCTCTGTCTCTTCTATTATCATCCCGAGAACCTAACGCAGGCCAACAAAACACAGTAAAGAGACAATTTTAACTGAAAAGAATGATGATGAGTCTATGTATTTTCACAAATACATGTGCAAGAGAGGGATGTAGGTTGATTGATATCTACTAAATTGGCATCAGACGATGTCAACAGTAATACATCGTGATGGACATCGGAAGGGGG
Source organism: Forbesichthys papilliferus (assembly GCA_025399855.1). Lineage (NCBI taxonomy): Eukaryota > Metazoa > Chordata > Actinopteri > Percopsiformes > Amblyopsidae > Forbesichthys > Forbesichthys papilliferus. Next base: position 14,943 of record JAODOY010080080.1, on the reverse strand, counting down.
GTGCTTACTTTTCCTCCTAACCCCTATGCATAGGCCTGGTCTAGGTCTGGTTTAGTCTTGTAGATCTCTAATAACGGTGTCCGCTTCGGCAAATGTAGTCGGTAAAAATAGTTCCACTTCCTCTATCAGTAGCTACTTCGAGTTTATAGCCTACCTAATGAAATATGACTCTTCTGAAGTGGTGTGCATCATTGATCTGCTCATAGAATTCGTGCAAAAGATGGACAGACAGCGATTGTCGTCAGCTAGCAAACAACCATATCACAGTAGGCACCGTTGTCTACAGCAAAGGGAATGAGCATGAGCAGTAAACTATAAAGTTGTTTCTTTTGCTGTTGTTAGCATTACGTTAGCATAATGCATTGATTGCATTGCCAGATCTATGTAAACATCAAGACGGTGTGATACAGCCAAGGCATGAGTGTATTTTGCACCTGTGTTTGTGTGTGTGTTTGAGTTTGAGAGAGTGGAGAAGGACAGAAGAAAGGTTATCCTTATCACAACATTTTAAATCGAAGTATAGCAGTGTTTCCTCTGGAATCTTTTTAATGTTTAAACAATTTTGAATGAATCATTGCTGTCTTTTCTGCACATTTCAATCATGAGGTTTGGATCATCGCTTTGATGATCGCACTTATCAGTCTAATCAGATTTGGCCATTCAATGCAGATTCAACGGTTTGTTTCTTATTTTTTCAATAGCCTAGGTTAGACTATCTGGCAATCATAAAATCCAGAGTTTCAGTGAGACGAGATGCAACACAGTCATGCAGTCTGGCTAGCGTACCAGTAGTGGAAACTCTAGAGACAAAACAGTCTACTGTAGAGTAGGCCTTTTTGTGATACAGCCTACACAAAGCGACTTCATAACTCAATGATTCGTGAAGGAGTTTTTTTTTCCGAATAACTATCATATCACAGTAGTAACTAGGGCTGAACGATTTTGAAAAAAAAATCTTATGGAGATTTTTCTGACAGATATTGTTATATTTTTTTAAAGTCAAGATTTCAGTTCAATATATGTAACATATTTAAAACATGTTATGGAGCATTACCACATGAGATGGAATCAAATTATTAAATGCTCTGTATTAAAATGAAAAACAACAACACGTGAAACACAAGGAAACCTATTTGTGGGAGCTCTGCTGAAAAATTGCCTCCGCTGAGCTAGAAGCAACGTCGGAAAATGTAGGATAATCATGAAGAAAAGCAAAGAGTTGTAAATGGACATCACACCTACTGTGTAATGCCTGTTGTTTTAATTGTTTCCGAGGAAGTTGGCAACAGGCCGTATTAGTATGCATGTGCGCGGCCATCCAAAACTACGCAAAATCGACGTACTGGGTGAAAGAGACTTTAACAAGGCATCCAGCGTCCGGTTCACATGATACATTGATAAAAAAATTAAAAAAGACACTGCATCTATTGCCAACTCTTTTACTGAGATGATGATGAACAATGTAGCCTAATGACAAATGCGAATGGTGAAAGTAACTTGGTAGCGTAGTTGGACGTGCTTCACGGCAATGAGAACGTTACAATCTCAGGCGAAGCTAGATAATGTCCACGATGAAGTAACGTGTGTAAATAACCGGCTTTAGTTCTGACTGAATGGCTGATTAACAATAAGCACCATAAAACAGAACTGTGCCCATTAAGGTGCACAGACACTGGAACAGTGGAACTATAGAGTTCCAACAGAATGCGAAAATTCCGAAGAGTGCCTGCTAAATCCCAAATTTCACTGTATAACAAGGATAAGGCATGACATCGTCCTTGCAGTTCATCATGCACTGAGGTGATTAAACTGTATTGTTGTGCGATGCATAGCTGCTGTATTGCGCACGTTCCTGAGTATTAGACTGCAACAGTTCACACTTCACAGAGCTAAATAATCGTCAGAGTTGTCTCTGGTAAATGCATGAAATCAACAAAAGGATAATTTAATGGTAAATTGACCGCCATTAAATTGACAACAATAGCAACATTATTATTTTTTTGTATCAGCCATTAAAAAGCTAAATTGGACCACCACCGATCTTTGAGTGGAAAATGGCCAATTCCTTGACACTGTCTGATTTCTTAAAATAGATTGACAATGATGGTACTGTAGCTAACCTCTGGAGTGTTGCCCGCTGCGTCCAAGCTTCTCGTGTGCTGGCTGATCCTCCTCTTCCTCTTCCTCACTACTGGTGCTGCTTACATCCAGAACAATGTCTTTCTTGGGGTCGACTCTGACAAAGTTCCGACACTCAAATGTCAGATGGCCCGCTGAGACAAAACAGACAGTGAGTGAGACAATACAGTACCAACAACTGAATGGTGTATTGCTGAAGCAAGTGCAAGATGAACAGTGAATTATTTCATACTTGTGATCTCGTTTTTTTTTTCCAACAATAAATGTAAACTTGCACACTTGATAAGAATGTTTTTTGTGAGACTGAATACTTACGGTAGCCACATTTCTTACACCCGGCTCTTATGTTGTCCTTATTTGGACCTGCCAGACACAGTTAAAATGTAATATTATAGCACACAATTTACCATGTTGCTACAGCAATAATGACATTTATGAGCAACTTTCCTTGCTGTATAATAACATTACAGCCTGCATGACAAAGATACATTTATGTGGGGGCTTGGGGGTGGTTACTTTTTTTAAGATACCTTAGTATCTAAAAAGTATTAGGACATTAATATATTTCAGTAGGCTACATAGTACGGTACCGTACATAGTTTGTAATGCATTCAGCAGAACGTAACGCAGGAACATGGGAAGTGGGGAAATTATTTTAAAGTATCTTCTCGAACAGATGTCTTGTTACTTTTTGACCACGTAATATTTTCGAAATAATGTCAATGTTGTGAGCAGCATCAGCTTCTATAAGACTACAGTACCAGTACTGTACCGTACCAGTAGTCAACTGAGTCGCATACGGTACGGTGCCGTATGTGGTGCCTCTAGCATTGCGCTACGGTGCCATTGTGATGTTTACCGTATCTAATACGTGTGTTTGTTTACAAATATACTACGGTACATATAACAAGTATTCTAAAATGACAGTTCATAAAACACTGACCTGGAATGTCCATTTTATTAAAGTCCAAAATAACAAAATGCTGGTTACCGCTCAACGACAAAACTTCCACACCGGTCCCTCTCAAAATAGCGTCGGTCAGAAACGAACGTTGTTGTGGGAACTATTACATTTCCTGTAAATTGTCCCGTTTGATCTGAATATTTTAAAATAACATTGTTAAATCTGAATTACATTTAAATTAATTAAATTACTTAAATAGCTCTACAGTAGCCTATGTTAATCTTGTTTGGAAATGCTGGGGTAAGGAACATTTAACAAACTATTCAGCTGTAGTTATAAGCAAGGCTCTGAAAGAAAACAAATGAATATTAAAGCATTTAGTCAAGTTCACATTTCACAAAGGTAGAAGTTAGGCTAAGTATAAATGCATTTTAAAAAATGATTTGAAAAGTTGCGCTTTTCAGCCACTAGAAGGTGCAATAAATGTTTGTTTACTATTTGGGTTTATGTTGTAGAATCTTCTATGTGGTATGCAGTGTATGCAAGTGACTGCTACAGATGAAGTCGAGATTCAACATACAATACAGGAGCAATTTGTATAATGCATAATGCATGGAAATAACCCAATTAAGTCTAATAACTTGGCTTACATTTTACTGTGAAAACCACTAAACAACCAGCCCATATGCCAAGTAGACTACATGAACTATCCTGAATAGTTTACACAGATGTATGCTGAACAAGTCTAACAATACTTAATAATATATAATAATAACTTACTTAATAATGGTAACATTCCACTCATACATCTCATGATTTACATGCCTTTTATTGGTAGAAGGTGTGCTGACATGACATACTGACTAATAATATGATAATGTTATACTTGAAATTGAATTGAAAGCATTGTTCCATGCCGACCCATTTAAAAATCAGACTACATTTTATATGGGGTAATTTTTACTTAGCTAACTGTCCTTATACTTATTGGGTTTACTTTTTGCAATTGGCAGTTGTATACTGCCAATTGACAGACGGCATGTCTGTAGTATACAGACATGGAGTCTGTTCACATTTACATTGCTTTGATCAAAGCAATTTACAATACACATTTTGTTACATGGACCATCTACCAAAAGGTGGCTTGTATGCTATACTGGTGTCATTCTAATGAACCAAATACCACTAAGCTGCTAATTGCATTTTCACCGAGCTATGTTTGATACCTCACACCTACAGCCATGGAGTTTATTCACCCTGTACTTAGCAACAGAAGAAATATACTATTTGGTTTATGGTTGTGCTGAGGTTGTGAGACTTTGCCTTTTCCTTTGCGGGTACTGTGACTCACCTTATAATGGAGAACATAGATGTTTATGGTGCAACACAAAACACAACTTGTTTGAGGCATCTAGTACTGTAGGCTATGAGTATATGTTTGGACTTGGTCACTGGGTATTTTTGTTGATCATGTCAGGTTTGTTTCTATGTAAGAAAAGCATACACGTTATTAGTATTGTCAAAGACATGATTTGCTTTAGGTGAAGGATCAAAATACAATTACAATTACTTATAATACTGAATTTTATTCCATAGGGTATATATAAATCAAATATGCAAACATGTATAAGGTCTAGATAAAGCTACATAGTTTACACACAGTTTGCATGTTAGCTCATTCCTATTTAAAATGTCAAAGCTGTTGAAGAAACACACATATTGCAGCTTTTCTAAAATGTTTACATTCTCTATATTTCCCAAATGTGAAGTATAATTGAAACCATTTATGGTAATTCCTTGGTACTGAATGCCTATACTAACTATTCACCTCAAAACAAATGTCCTGTATGCTTCTCAAGGAACACATCAATCATCAAGATACAATAAACATTGTCCTTATGACCTGCAATAAATCAACTGCTGATGTAAGATAACAGATTTATGGTTTGTGAACAAAAAACCATATCCAATTTAACTCTTAATTAATAACTTTCATAATTAGTAATATCCTGCAAGGGATTATAAAGAAAGCAGACATATACATCAATGACATATAAAGCAAATATTTCCTAAAGTAAGATAATTCAATGTTTACAATGTAAGATGTTCTTTTGTAAATGTACAGCATTTATGAACTAAAGAACCACGTTAGCTAAGCATTGTGTCCTTTCTGCTGTTATGTGTTTTGTCTGGTCAGCACCTGGAGGTCACAGAGGATGTTTTTGGGATGGTTGCTGCTAATCCTTCACTAGGCCTCATGGGTAAATAAACCTGCCAGAGCTGCTTAAATATATGCGGCTGGGACTCCCAGTGTCCAGATGGAACTCTAACAAGCAAGAGGATTGTCATGCTCAGACCTTCACGCAGGATAAATAAGGACTGCCCTGGGTGCCGGAGAAGCCATCCCCAAACATCTTGGATACACAGGGAATGGAAAAAAGTAACCATAAGACACGGGCAGTTATCCCATGTTTTATGCTGTTCTGCCACACTGCCCTCTACATACAGTACATTGGCATTCAGCTGATTCTCCTTTATTCGTGGGGTTTCAGTTTGTTGTCCCTGATTAAAATAGAACTGCTGGAGAAATATTTTTCTTCTAGATATTTGGCAATGATCTATTGGGGTTCTGTCTGGTCTTGTCCAACGTTGTTTGAGGTGAGGTGAATTGTGATAGGATTTAATTCATTTTGAATAATAATTGTGTGCACAGATGTATAATCTATCTATTTTCACTGCCTTGTATCTCTTCCTGTCACACAATTCAGTATCCTTACCTTTCTCTCAACCCCTTCCCCCCCGCACCATCATTTTTTATTTTTCACTTATATCACACACACACAGTCTGTGCATTTTTCCATGTATGTGTGACATCTTCTATGAGGTCCCTTTGATGTGGAGGAGAGCTGCATCAGAGGGGGGATGGTGAATGAGCGTTAGACAGCGTCTGCCTATCAAAAACTCTTGACCCCCCTACCCCCCCACCTCCCCTCCAACTAGGCAATGTCCAAATTACTTGTATGCCTGTACACTTTAGCTTTCCACTTTCCACTCTGCACAATCGGGTCCTTTTCTTTTTTTTTTTGAGTTCACCACATTCCCATATCCATGCACATTTTCCCTTTTCCCTGCAGCAGTTTTCCAATCGTTTTCAAAAGATAGTGAGACCTCACCAAGGGGTCACAGTATGCTCCTGCCAGACTTTATTTGCTTATCAAAAGCAAAAGTGTTCTAAAATGCATAAGAAGGATCGCAAGCTAGAACTTGTCTGGTAAACGGTCTGAGAACCACTGTTTTTTTTCTAAATGTTCCCTGCTGTACACCATGTTTTGGGGTGTTTATGCATCTATGTCTACGTATACCACCTACCTCATTCTGCTCTGCAACAATAGAGGAGAGAAGGAAAGTAGAAAATGCTTCTTTTTTTTTTTTACATTTCATGCTCACTAGACCTCAAAGGCAACTAGTTATATTGTTGATAGGTGCTATAAAAGAAAGATTGCTCTGAGGAACAGAACATGAGGAGGACGGAAATATTGTTATGGGAAAAAAGCAGTAGATAATATATGTAATGTTGTCGGTGGTGTTCTGGCTTGTGTTTGCTGGATGCAGCTTGTCAGGTGAGTCTAAACTAAGAATAATGCTTTGCTAGTAAACCCAGAACTTGAGATGCCATGGTCCTAGATATTGTACAATGCATTGTTAGCAAAAAAGTGATCTTTTGCAAATATTTAATTGTGGTAATACTGTGGACATGAAATCTTTTTTTTTTTACATAGCCATGTCAAATGTAATATTTGCATCATACACAGTAGTCTGGGAATATTCTTTTTGAGAAATTAACCTTTTCATGTCATAACATATGCCTACTAAGAACAATGAACATTTGTATATGGACGACAGGCAGACACACAAACACAGTATTGCCCATTGTAAACTCATTATCATAAACTAACCTTCATAAGAAGTATCAAATAACAACTTGAGTGGGTACACTTCTTAGGCCCTTATGTATTTGATGTTGAGGTAGCCCACATCCACTATATTACAGTTATTTTAACCACTTTGCCCCAAAATTCACAACTTTGGTGTCATTTTTGCACAACAGACACACAATGTGCAAATATGATCATTGTGTAGCTGTTTGTACAATCAATAAATATTGTAAGGATTTTAAATAGCCACAGCTTCTGCCACATTATAATTGTTTTCATTTGCCATTGCTGTAGCATCTTGATATGTGAAACCAGGCCTGACATTGGTCTGCTGTGATACCCTTGTATGCATCTTCCATTGCGTAAGCCCTTATATGACGAGACCCACGACTACTTCAGAAAGGGTGCTTGTCCCTTTCAATTCCTGTGACCGGCATATCATCTTCATCTTCCTTCTCCTACAGCTTAACCTCTGTTTTGACCTGGATCACCTGCAAGCTCCATGTTACAGTATCTTATATGTGTTGTAGGTGGATACCACTCATTTTAATACTGTAAATACTTACTATATACGGTCAAATCAATAATCAAGGGCCTGTATATATATATACAGTAATGTGAATCTCAAAACATGCTCTGGATAAGTGTTGCAGTACATGGGACCATAGAAACCGTGCATGTCTGAAACTGTAAACAAGGATAATGAAATATTATACTCATAGATTGTAGTTGGTTCATGTTCCACTGCAGTTGGTGTCAATGGATCTCTTTATCCTGAAACAAGTATGATCTAATCCTTCCCATAATACAATGCTTTACAGTAAGAGTAATGGAACAGTTACTTATCATTTTGAGCAGGTGAGCGAGCAGTTGAGCAGTTGAGCAATGTTTCAATTGCAATTTGAAATGTTAAACTTTGATATTACTGTAAGTTGTGTCATATTGAACGTGTGATCTAAGTTCAATGAACAAATTATTTTAGGTTTATGTGTATTGTATCCAAGCAAATGTTGTATCTAGAGTTGTGCGAAATGACACCAAGGTTGTGAAATTTGGGGCAATGTGGTGTGGCATCTTTTGGATGTCTCACTACTGTAATTTGTTCTAAACAGCTTTTATGACTAAACAATCCAGTCCTGAGATGTGATCTCAGTAACAGCATATATGCATATATAGTCAGCATATATGCCTCTCTAGGTAGATGAGTGTGTGTGTATGTGTGTGTGTGTGTGTGTGTGTGCGTGTGTGTGTGCGTGTGCGCGTGTGCGTGTGTGCGCGTGTGCGCGTGCGTGCGTGCGTGCGTGCGTGTGTGCGTGCGCGTATGCGTGTAAAATAGAGTGGATTAATTGTGAAAATACATCACAGGCATCATTGGACAGCTGAGATATTACTCAACAGTTTGTTCAAAAGATGTATACAATATACAATACAATATCTATCTTGTTGTCTAAGTGAAAATAGAAAAACACAAACAAACACTCAATTAAGGACCATTGATATTTTATCACAACATCTTCATACTACTGCATCACTGTAAACCTACCCTTTTGAATGGAATTACGAATTCTTCCCATTTGCTATCTATGGCTGTGTGGTCTGGTGCCTCCCACACATGCATCCCTGCCTTGACAACTTGAACCTAAACATTTCCCTTAACGCCGTGTAATCTAGCTGACCACAATCTCACAGTTGACAGAATATATAGGATAGAGAGTAAAGTTGCGAGTAACAGTCAAAGGAATGTATCTTGGGGGGCATGAGTTCTAACTGTCTAAAAAAAAACTCTTCTCTATATACTGCATGCATGCTACAGATACATATTGCAGGCCCTTTGATATTATAACAATGTAATTGTTGTTGTGACTACCTTGGTTCAAATGAGTGTTTTTATATTCCCATGGTTTCAAGTGCTTTCCATGAATACTACCACTAATTCCCCAACAATCAAAGAGAAATCACCTAGGCACTTTGTGGTGAATTCTTGATCCACCTAAATGTGCACCTGTTTATTTAGAGTAGTCTAGGAGGAAACCATGTCAGTTCACCTGACCAACATAATCCAGCCTTTCTCTCTAGAACAAACCCAAAACAAATGGCATGTCTACATGCGTTTTCCCGCTCTCGCATGTTGGCACTGGTATATTCAGTTCCTGTGGTGTATACCGTATCATGTGAGGCCTCTTTCCTTAGGGTACTGCTATGATTTTATTGCAGACTTGATTAAGCACATGTGAATAACCACAAGCCCGGTTAAGAGTGGGTAGGGGTTGTTGGCAGAAAGGCCTTCTTAAAGTCTACGTGGTAACGAGGGGCAGCCTTTGCTAGAGAAACACAGAGAATTCAGTTTGGCCACACAGAACAATGTTGGCTCAAGCCATCTCATTTCACACATAAAATGTTGTGTTATCATAAAAAAGCTAGACGTTTTCCGTGCCGGCGGTCTCCACTACCTCACAGAAGAAAAATGCTGTACTTGCTTCACTTACCAGAGAAAAATGTCCAAGTTGAATTGATGAGGGCGGAAAATATTGGGGTCTTTCAAACGCATATGAGGGGAAATGGAAAGACGACCATCTTACTAACATGAAAACCAGAGCACATCATGAGTCAATCATGATATTACCCAGACTATGCTAGACCTCATTCTCTCTCCCCTGCTGGACCTTTTTCCAGTGACAGATGGAAAGAGAAACCATTATGATTTGTATTATGACAAATGCCAACACAAACTGGGAGACTGTGTTTTCTTCTCCCGGTTAAATCAACTGCAGTATAAAAAGAGCCATTATGTTTTGGCCTCGTACATCCAAGGCCATTCACATTTCTATCAAAATACATTTCAGACTAAGGGATCCCGAAAAATACAAGTCAATAAATGAATGAAAACCCTTTAAATCAATAAACAGGAATCAAGTAGCGGGGCCAGGGTGCTCAACTGTTCTTGTGTGGTCTGTCTTGCTTCCTCTATTTTTCTCTTTCTTTTTTCTGGCTCTTCCTTTCACTTCCCATTTTTTTCTCTCTCTCTCTCTCTCTCTCTCCCCCAGCCCCCGTCTGCCTCCCTCTCTGTCTTCCTCTCCTCCTTGCTCTCTTTCTCCCTCTCTCTCTCTTTTGTGACTCTGAGCCTATGAGGTGGTGTGGGCCCTTCTTCACAACACACCCCTGCAGGGCTTTTAAAAAGGCCGGGCCAGAGGTCCTAGCAGCCACACTGTCTGTATCTTTCCTCTGCCTCTGCACACCTCCTGTTCCAAGTGCTGGCGGAGACAGCACCAGCGCTCCTGGTTGCTGGGGTTCGAGATGCAGGCTCCACACAACAAGGGCCCTAGCCTTATCTTTCTTCTTCTGGGGCCTGTACTGCTGGCCCTGGACAGGGGCATTGCAGATAGCCAAGGTGAGGACTTGCCTGTGGTTTTGGATATTAGTATGACTCTGTGGGTGGATACATGGATAAGTGCACAAGTGCGTTCATGGAACCGGCATCACTGGGGTTTGGTGAGTTAGCTGTACCTGCTCCACACAGGTGAAAGTGTACAATGTGAATGTGTCTTCTCAGAACGGCAAGAAAACGTGTGTCTTCATTCTGTTTGGGTTTATGTGTGTGTAGAACATCAGTATAAGTGTGTGCGTCTGAGCACAAAAGGGTTTTTTGTGTATTTTTATCTTCTATGTGTGCCTGGGTGCACTGCATATGTTTTATTAGTTATTAAAGGTTGGGTGGGCTGTTTGTCTTTCCGCTGGTTTTGTGTGCGGACAGACTGCCAGCCTAAGCACACATGTATGTCTATTTGACACCATGAGACAGCCACAGTTCTGACTGGCCTGAGGACACAAACTTAACACTATGTCTCACTGTGTCTGAGGGAGAGAGGGGGGACAGACGAATGCATGTGCATGCACATACAAATAATATTTCTGAGCCTCTCTTAACACACACACGCGCACACACACACACAAAATGTAAATAGGTGTTTGTGTGTGTGTGTGTGTGTGTGTGTGTGTGTGTGATTCCAAGGAGCTTGGGATCATGAGAGAGAGAAAGAGCCGGCGTTTTGGGATGCTTTTGCCAGGGAGACACTAAACGCTGCATTGAAGCTCCGCCCCCGGGAACACCGAGCCAAGAACTTGATCCTGTTCCTGGGAGACGGTAGGTTACTATTATGGATGATTTCCATATCCTACCCACCTTCCATATCCTCTAGTGGCTTGGTCTGGCACAACCATTTTTATGGCAATTAGCAAACGTTTCCATCTGTTGAGAATTCAATGGGAGTGTTCTTCACAAATTGTTGTCACTCACTTGGGTGGTATTTTTTACAGCTAGTGAGGTTTGACAGAAGTCTTTGATATGGGACATATATTTACGTCTTTTCCTGTTAGCTGCCAGAGCCTCTGCTCCTAATCAGTTTATTCTACATTCTCTGGGTGGTCCTAAGGTCTCTCTGATAATGTGCTGTTTGAACCTTGTCTTTATTTCTCATTTACCGAATGAAAATGAATGTGACTAACAGACAAACTGTTTGTAAAGGTACCAGTGAGCTCAATGGAGGGTTATAAGTGGTTAAATATGTCAGTAATGTGGGTTTCAGGGGGGCTCTAAACATTCATGATTGAAATCAAGATAGAAATCTATAATATTTTTGGTTTAGTTTTTTTATGAACTATTTTACATTACAATTATATAAATGTATCAATTGTGCTCTTTGTGCTTTACATGTATATTGTATGAGTTATGCAATCAAATTATACATTAACACCTTCAAAGTGGTGCAGCCCACACCACACAACAATACACCAGCCTTGGCAATGCATTCCTAATATGGGGCAAAGCTTCTAAGGGAGTGCCGTAATGCATTGAAGAGAGGTGTTTTGATTAAGTTCAAATATCAATAAACATTATCAAGAATTACTTTTTGTTTAATCCTCTCAGATTATAAAAGACTGTAGTCTGAGGATATTTAATTGGAGTCTGTAACCATCAATCACAGTGGCGTTGTGATGCTAGTTGTCTCCACTTCCGCAGACTGAAGCTGACTAGCGCTGACTAGCGCTGACTCAGTCAGGCTGTAAAATGGTTCTAAATCATGTGTAAAATTGGTTAATGTAACCCAGCCTTAAGGTGGAGCCACAGCGGCAGTCATATTTGGCAACATAACAGCAAACACGACAAACACATCATTAGGTAAAAGCTCAGCAAGATATAAATAATCCAGACATATATAGGCTATTAGTTTAAATTTAAGTTACGCATTGCAATACGGTTGTTTTCCATAAGGGATGGGCGTGTCCACAGTTTCAGCGGCTCGTATCCTGCGAGGCCAGATGGATGGAATGTCTGGGGAAGAGACGGTGTTGGCCATGGACACCTTTCCCTACCTGGCTCTGTCCAAGGTGGGAACAAACCACAGAGCATTTAAGAAATGGTTAAATGGAAATAATGTTCTTAATTTAAAATGTTATATACAATACAGTATATTTAAGGGAATTAAATTATTTTGTGCACTAATTCGTTCGTATTAAATATTTATTTTTAAAGTTTGACTGCATTAAGTCTGATATGGCCTTCCTTCTTTTGTTTCTAGCATGAGCACATATCATTTTGGAGGATAGGGGCATTTAGGGTTATCCATTGATTTAAAAAAGGGACTGATTCACTTTAATAACTCTAAATGAGTTCTGTATCAAATCTGAATATTGAGGAAGAATGTAAGAATGAACAAGAATGGCACAATATTTTAATCTTTTAAAAGACTGACTGCCATCTCCAGTTGTGTATAGGCCAACTGTAAGTGTGTGAGACAATTACAGAAGCAAAATAAAAGCAGACAGAAAAAACGTTATAGACAGTAAATGCATGTAAATGATGTTGTCATTTTTCATATGTGTCTGGCATAATTCTTCCATAAAGCTGGGTGGGTCACCAGTGCAGGAAGGTTGTCCTATTTTCACATGCCTTGTTCTTTGTACAAGTTGTGTCTTGTCTCATTCCTCAAACTTATGAGCAAAAAAAAACCCAAAAAAACATTTGAAGCGTTTAGCAAAGCAGAAATCAACAGTTTTCCATGATCTGAGAACAATTTTTACATTATCTGTAATGAATCACTGTGTGCACACTAAGCCTGGATATGCTTGTCAGACATCTCAGTGGTCTGTTAGGCTATTTACATGCTTGTCTGTTTGCATTACATTTGTCCTCATTGATGGAAAACAGCACTGTTTACATCATAGCTCTCTACCTATCTCTTCCTCTCTCCCACTCTCTCCCATTCTATGTTATTTCTCTCCACAGACCTACAGTGTGGATAAGCAGGTAGCAGATAGCGCTAGCACAGCAACAGCCTACCACTGTGGGGTGAAGGCTAATGCTAAGACAGTTGGTCTTAGCGCTAATGCTGTGCCCTACGAGTGTAACAGCACCTTTGGTAATGAAGTGTACTCCGTACTACGACGTGCAAAAGCTCACGGTAGGCTACTGTCATATACTCTCGTTAAAGCAAATCTTTTGTTTATACTTCAACTCTGTGCTTCCGTGCCTCCATAATATGTCCTCAGGCTGATGTTCCACATAAATTACCCTCTCTTCCTGGTTGGTTAGACCAGAAACTCACAATTGTAGTCATTCTCCATTAGTTCCATATGTTTGTCAAATACCAGGCTTCTTCTAATCATGAAAGCTAGCTGACATCTATTGTTCAGTCTCACGTTGCTCATTTTTTCTGTATAATTTCATTTAACCGGTTCTATCTATACATATCTATACACTAGATAGCAGCAGCATCTCATAGCAAAACAAATGGCGCACATGGATTAATGTACAGTATATGAACGTATATGCGTGGCTATGAAAACAAAGAACAGAAAGAGTATGGAGTTGTCATAATATGGTGGGATGTCATTCTCTGTTCAGAATGCAATTACTTCATTATATCATTACATAGAAAGTAGTTATTAATGTTGTGGACCTTTAAGGTAAATTACTTATTTTACCCATTTCTTTACCAAAAAAAAACAAACATTATATCTCAACATGTAGGCTACTATTAAAATAAACATTGAGTTACGCTACATAGTCGAGGGCTTAACAAAAGTTTAATCTATCTTTAAATCTGGTGTCCCTGATTAAGTTGTAGTGCCCCCAGAACCCCAAATACAGACCCTAGCTTATTATATATATATATATATGTGTGTGTGTGTGTGCGTGTGTGTGTGTGTGTGTGTGTGTGTGTATGTGTGTGCGCATTAATTAATTTGCCCATAAAAGAAGCAATGTGCTGTTTATAGACTTGCTTATGTGGTGCCCTGTCCTATTTTAACTGCCAAAATCTGCCTGTGTGTTAAAGCTGCCAGCCTTAGAGCCTGTTAGACTACAAGTGGTCTGTGTGTTTTCCAGGTAAGTCGGTAGGCATTGTGACCACCACGCGTGTACAGCACGCCTCGCCTGCTGCTGCCTACGCCCACTCTGTTAGCCGCAGTTGGTACAGCGACGGTGACTTGCCTTCCAGCGCCCACAGGGAGGGCTGTGTGGACATCGCCACCCAGCTGGTGACCAATGTTGACATTGATGTATGTGAAGAAGCAACACACTTCTTTCTATTCAAAGGCACTGTGAGGACATTTCCGCCATGAGTCTCCATGTTTTTGTGATGCATCATTGACAACAGACAACACCACCATTGGTGATAAAGGTGTCCTATTTATAATAATGAATTTAAATTTGACACCGGCCTGGCTTTGCCAATCATATCTGGCCTACCTGTAATCCTTGAGCAAGATACACTGCTCCTCACTGTATGCAGCCTTGGATAGAAGTCTCTGCCAAATAACATTATTTTAAATGGTCCTGATATAGCAATATAATGACAAAACATATTGATACCTCTCTGGGAACCATCAACTTATCGTGGTGGAGAGGTTTGGGTGCCCCTATGAACCTGAGGGCTGTGTTGTCTGGAGCCTAGTGCTCCTGGTAGG
>JAODOY010080070.1:0-10597 GCA_025399855.1 Forbesichthys papilliferus | reverse complement strand
AGCATGTTTAGCAGCTAACTAACTAGTTAGCATGTTTAGCAGCTAACTAACTAGTTAGCATGTTTAGCAGCTAACTAACTAGTTAGCATGTTTAGCAGCTAACTACTAGCCAACTGGCTAGTTAGCATGTTTAGCAGCTATCTACTAGCTAACTGGCTAGTTGTCTAATGCGTGAGAGTCAGCAGACCAGGCAAGCTAGCTAGCTCACATGCATTACTCACTGTCAATCACAAGGGAAATAAATACCGTGGCTAACTTTGTTTACTACATGTGTGTTTACTATAGGAGCTGCTAGGCACAGATGTAGCTGCTCCGTTCCCATGGTTGCATGACGTGTGTTTTACTTCTCTTCTGTACGCATGTATGACTGCTTGTATGACTGCTTGTATGACTGCTTGTATGACTGCATGTAGAAACGTGTGCAGATGTGCGTGCACGTACCCAGAGCGCTCCTGTCGGGCACGGCCAGCTGCAGCAGCCCAGACAGGAAGGAGATGAGCTCAGGCAGGAAGCGCCTTGAGAAGGAGACGTACTCCAGAGCCAGGCAGCACAGCACCAGGCCTGATGTCACGTCCTGTAGGGTGGACACTGACCACTGGTGTGCGCACACACACACACACATTACAGAGGAGAGACACACATTAATATACTGTATGTTATATTAAATGACACACGCACAGAAATATACGATCATAGTAAATTACACACGGAGACACACACACACATATTACCCACCCACAGACAGACACACACCTTGCTGAGGGCCAGGCTGATGCAGAGCAGAGCAGGGGTGGTGAGGAGGTGTCTGAAGTCAGAGGTGGGGAACAGCAGGGAGACCACCTTTAGTTGCAACACCTGGGGGAGAGGGGGGGGGGCAGTGTTACCAGGGGGCTCAGATCATTGGAGGAAGGGGGTGGGGAGAGAATGGGGGGGACTGTACCGTGCTGAGGGGGGGTGGGCCTCCTCTGGCCTCCAGGGTGGCGCTCATGTGGCGTGCAGCCTCTGACAGGCTGTCCTGCAGGGTCCTGCAGCTCACGTCTGGGAACATCTGGCACAGAGCGTACAGCTGCCTGGAGGGGGAGGGGGGGAGCAGGTCAAACTACCGTGTGTGTCATATGTGGGTTATCGCATATGTCAAGACCTTCCACACGCTGCTGATCTCTGACCGGCTGTCAATAATTTCCAATGAGAGTTGGCGATTCACCGCGACAAGCGACTTGTTAGGGTCATCAAACATGCAGGGTCAGGGTCAACACAGAGTCAGGGTCAACACACAGGGTCAGGGTCAACACACAGGGTCAGGGTCAGGGTCAACACACAGGGTCAGGGTCATCACACTACTTTTGGAGACAGAAGGACTGGATTTAATCTAAATCATTTTTTTCCTAATGCCACTTTGTAAAGTAAATGCAGTATTGAACTGTCATTACCTTGACTCCTGGCCACAGATAATGGAGCAAAAGGCAAATATTATTTATAAATATTAAACTTGCTTGACAGCCTGAGTTATAATATCACATTATTAAAGCTGACACTAAGACCTCTGCTGCTCTGAATAGCATTTGGCTAGCCGTTAAATGTACAAGCACAACTAAGGTCCAACAACCATATCTGAACTGTACAGTAAGTAGACAGACCCTCTAAATGCAGACTATTACATACTGTCTGTGAGAGCTTCATGAAGCACTGTGGTGATACTGTATTGTTTATAATCAATATCAAATATGAGGCATCAATGCTTCCAGAACAATACTCAAAAGTAGATTTGGTCCAAATGTCTTATTTGGCAAGATTTCAGGATATTGAATTGTTTAAAAAATAGTCCACTAACAGTCGACTTCTAGTGTGTCCCTGGTTAGCACTTGAACCTTGTCTTCCCTAATGCGCCCACTAGAGGGAGCGGTGAGCAGAGGAACACCTACGGTATGAGCTTATCGACAGTGGTGAGCTCTGCTGGGCTCCTGGATGACAGCTCCACCACGTACTCCAACAGGAAGCCAAAGAGTTTCTGGGAGGACACATAAAGACATCTGATCATCCTTATTAGTGACATCTAAATGACCCCCACCCTTAATAAACAGGGTTTCCACTGTCCACTTTCCCTGTCTTAAACTCCACAAACTATAATGATCGAAAAAACAGGCAACCAGGACAACGTCTGTTGTCAAGGTACAGCCAGCATGGCAACGATAAACGAGCTGAAATAAAATGTGATATTTACGGCATTTAGCAGACGCTTTAATCCAAAGCGACTTCTTCTCACGTAAACATAATTTCAAGATATGTTGAGACATCGAGGAATGTAATACCACCTCTAGAAACATTTTGATTAATGGCAATTAAAATTTTAACATGCTGCAAACACAATTCCCAGATATTCCATGATTTGACCCAGAACATTTTCACACTTCCTGACTTTCCATGTATGAAAAATACTTTTTAAAGTTCCATGATCTTCCATAGATTCCATGACCAGTGCTTAAAAGCCTCCAGCGTGATTCGACCGGCAGAGGGATACCTGGACCTACCTGCAGCTTGGCCTTGTTGCCCTCACCCAGGCTGGGGTGGTTGCACTTCAGGGTCCTGGCCACTATAAGGTGCTGGTTGTCAGGGGAGTGGCCGTGAAGCAGGGCCTGGAGGTCTGCATAGCTCTCAGGGGCTGGAGGACACATACACACACACACACACACAAGGTACACTTCAACTCCACACAGAAAGGCTGGGACGACCTTGCTGTGAGGCGACAGTGCTATCCACTGGGCCACTGTGTTGCCATCTAGCTGTGGTGACCACAGTGTATCCATGTCTCACAACTTGGAAGGTCGTATCTGGGCTAGTCAACCTCTTAGAAGCTAATAGGCTAGCTCAATAGGCTAGCTCCTATCTTGGAAGCTAGCAGGTTAGTCCTGTACCTTTACAGTGATAATGCTACATATGGTTGAAGAGAAGCTAGCAGGCTAGTCCTGTACCTTTACAGTGATAACGCTACATATAGCTGAAGAGAAGCTAGCAGGCTAGTCCTGTACCACTACAGTGATAACGCTACATATGGCTGAAGAGAAGCTAGCAGGCTAGTCCTGTACCATTACAGTGATAACGCTACATATGGCTGAAGAGAAGCTAGCAGGCTAGTCCTGTACCTTTACAGTGATAACGCTACATATGGCTGAAGAGAAGCTAGCAGGCTAGTCCTGTACCTTTACAGTGATAACGCTACATATGGCTGAAGAGAAGCTAGCAGGCTAGTCCTGTACCACTACAGTGATAACACTACATATGGCTGAAGAGAAGCATACCTGTGAAGGTGTAGGGCAGCTCCGCCTTAGCGGCCTCCTGCTGGGCCAACACCTCCTGCTGGGTCCGTGGACTGGCAGGCCCGGCCCCCTCCTCCACCTGCTCCTCCTCCTCCTCTTCTGGTTCAGAGTCCAGGTCTGAGTGACCTTCCTCCCCACTCTCCTCTTCCTCTCCATCGTCATCATCATCTTCACAGTCTGAATCGTCCTCTGCTTCATCATCATCATCTTCCTCCTCTCCGTCTTGTTCGGACCTCTCCTCCATGTTCCACTTGCCATCCTGGACAGAACCCCGACAGCAAAGTGTCAACGCCGGTGTTGCCAAGTAATGGGTAAGCCAGCAGAGCGGGACTGTATTTCATTAACCCTCACCTAACTACATTACGTATTAATGTGTGCTTCCTAATAGTCACGTGTCTTCTGTGGAACTTGGCTGTGTCTAGTTCATGGGATTACGCACACACCAGAACCTCTACTGACACCTACTGGTGGACATGCATATAGCCTTCATACATTACATGTAAATACTAACAGAAAGAAAATAACAGTCGAGTGCTTTGTTTATTTATTTGACTGTGATTTCACAGTTATTGTAGACATGAAGGCTAAAAGGTGAACATTTATTTGGACCTTTTTACTTCTAAAACATTATATAGTTTTAAAGGAGGAGATTTCATAGACTTCTGGGGTTTCACACATTTCCATTGAGGGTGTTCTTAGTTTTTCTGAGGCTTAAATTGTGATATAAATGTTGGCCACATCGTCCAGCCCTAGTATGGCTAGTATGTTGTTAATGTTAACATAGTGATGCCTGATGTCACTCAGAATGTTGGTTGCTACGACAACTGGTGTATTATCTAATATGTAAACAAATTAAGCTCGTGTCAAAGCGTACCCTTCGTTCGTCAATCGCGTGCGGAGTACTAAACGTTTCCACGCCGACCTGCAAGCCGAGGGGCGTCATGGAGACGCCAACACATTACCTGGTAGGCCAGTGTCTTCTTGTCCGTCTTGTCCAGCAGGAAGCCGTCATACAGGTCGTCTGCAGACAGGTGGCGCTGGCTCCCTGCCGAGTCATCTGGCGCCTCCCCCAGCATCCGCCTCCTACGGTCGGCCTGCAAGACGTACAGTTAGCTCTTCTTCAGTGGTGCTGCTGTCTCTCACACACACACACACACACACACACACACACACACAGAGCGGGCGTACCTCTAGCTGCAGCAGCCGCTCACTGTCCTCCCTGGCCTGCTCCTCAGGGCTCTTCTTCCTCTCCGAGGGCTGGGCCTTCATGTCGAACGCCAGCTCCCTCACCATCATGTCGTACTGCTCCACCTGGGACACACAGGGGCAGTGATATGTCAGCAGCGCAGACATCCCAGGAGGGGCGAAGACTGCTGTGCCCCAACAGGCTCACCCTGGGGCCCTGTGTCTCACCCTGGGGCCCTGTGTCTCACCATGGGGCCCCCTAGCTCCCCCTGGGGCCCCGTGGCTCACCCTGGGGCCCTGTGTCTCACCATGGGGTCCCCTAGTTCACCTTGGGGCCCCGCTGATCTGGTCCCAGCGGGACAGGAAGTGGCTTTTCTCCGCAAAACACAGCAGGCCTTAGGCATGTGTTAACTAACAGACTAACAGACGTGTGTTAACAGGCTCAACAGACGATACATGCCTCCTGAACAAACCAAAGAACCCTGGCGGTACCTTGGGCTTGTCTTCCTGCGGCCGTGCAGCCATGGGGGTCTTGTGGCCCATCAGGGCCTGGATGCTCTTCCAGTCCTGGTCCAGCTTCTCCGTGAGCACCGCGGACTCCTCCTTCTGCACCTGCCGCTCCCTCTGTAACACACCAAGACATTATTAGCATGTAGTGCATAATGTGGCCACTAGGGGCAGGTGATCATTAACATGTAGTGTGTCATGTGGCCACTAGGGGCAGGTCATCATTAACATGTTGTAGTCAGTGTTTGTGTGCATTTGTGAGGGTCTCCACCCACCTTCTCCATCTTGGACTTCTGTATGAGCTCCTCGATGAGCTCCTGCCTGCTCTTGGCCTTCTGACTCCCCCCGTCCTCCCCCCTCTTCCTCAGCAGACCCCCGCCACCGCCGAAGTGGGAGGCGGTCAGCTCAGCTGTAGCAACACATGGAAACAGGCCGTGTTATTAGGTATTGACATATTACTTATTACCATATCATCATCATCATAATCATCATATGCCAGCTAGTGGTCCAATGGGGTCAGGACCCCACAAGGCAGTATGTTGACAGCAGGAGAACCAAACCGCGTTGGTCCTTCATTGTCCCCATTATTAAATATTTAATATATAACAATTAGGTGTACAGGGTTAACTAGCCTGCTGGACCACCAAAGGTGGGCTGGAGTGTGTGTGTGTGTGTGTGACTCTCACCTGACAAGGGGCCTTTCTCTTCTGATTCGCTATCACTATCCGCCGCGTCATTGAACTTCTCCATCTCAGCCAGCGATTGGCCATAGTGCGTTAGCTCCTCCTCCTCGTTCAGGTTGAACAAATCCTTCCGGTCGTGCGTGCGCTGAAGGGCCATGATGGGTAATAAGGACGTTAAACATGCGTACACCATTTTGTCACAAGCCGTGAGTTCAAACTAACGACACTAGCCCTGCGTTCAAGCTAACGTCACTAGCCGTGCGTTCAAGCTAACGACACTAGCCCTGCGTTCAAGCTAACGACACTAGCCCTGCGTTCAAGCTAACGACACTAGCCCTGCGTTCAAGCTAACGTCACTAGCCGTGCGTTCAAGCTAACGACACTAGCCGTGCGTTCAAGCTAACGTCACTAGCCTCTGCACTTCACCAACCTGTCTCTCCATGGAGAACCTCTGGAGGATCTTGTCCTCTGGCGCCATCTTGGTGTCATACTCTCCGAAGCGCTTGTCAATGAATCTGTTGGTCCTGTCCTTCTGCTTGTACTCCTTGAGGAGGGTCTCCTTCCTCTGTGGGGACAAGAGCCAGATTACAAGCCTGCATGTGTCAATAGCACAATACTAAACAACCTGGATGGCAGTTTGCCATAATGCTAAAGTGGTTAAGGGGAGGGGCAGACATGTGAGACCACTGTCAGGGAGGAGTAGAGAGGATTTTGAGCCAAACAAAAACATTAACAACAATGCTGGTTTCCAACACAAGGTTGTTCCAGTCACACTGATTTCAATGCATGTTAATCTAGGACATGAATACAGTCTGCGTCACACCCGGCAACAGCGATAACATGGTAAATGAACTGCATTTATAATGCGCTGTTAGCCACTCAAAGCACTGTACAGAATAGTATCACATTCATACACGCAACAAGCATCCAAGTGTGCTCCATCTGTTCACACCGTACATCTGATACGCCCATAATAAGCCCCAAAACCAGGCAATAACTGGCTCCATACCTTGTTGATCGCTTTGGATCGGGATACACCCGGCAGGCCCACGTCGTGCTTGGACTTTCGGCCCAGAACGTCGAACTTCTTCCTGTTGATTTTAACCTCGAACGGATTGTTCTTGATCTCAGCGGTGGTCTTGGTCTTACGAACCTTGTCCGAAAGGTTCTTCTTCTTTGGCGGCTTGGCCATCTGTTGCGAATAAAGGATGTCCGCGACCTTAACAATTGGTCCAATTACTAATTGTATTACAATATTAATGGAATGTGTTGGAGCTGCATCTATAGATTTGCAATAAATATATGCTTCATATGGAACGAATGACAACGTAACGACTGTATTTTAATAATAAGAACTGGAGTGAGCTATTGTAGGGAAAATGCATTGCATTGTATTGTATTGTTTGTGTTTGTGTGTGTGTGTTGACTTACTATTATTGTGTTCTGATCAATCCACGTTTTATATTTAACTCCAGCGTGACAAGCAAGCACGGTGCTATGAGACTCTGGGGTCAAAGTTCGTCTTTCTCGTTTGATCAACTAACATTAGGCTATATCGCCACCTAGTGTAATGGAGTGTGTATACGCTTACATATGTAAAGAGTCTAGTCTACCCTGTGCCTTATTGCGTAATTCGGAGCCCCTTACTTTTTTTTTCTCCGCATGACCCATAAGGGGCTCCGTGGTTTGTTGTAGGGAATCTCAATGAGCAATTTATACCATATTAGAACTTTCTGAAACATTCTAAGAAAAAGCAATTGAAATGTAAAAGTTTTATTTTATTTTTTTATTACACTTTTATTTTAAAAAAATATTGGTGTTTTGTGTAGAGCATCTCACTGAGCTAAATACAGTTTGTTTGAACTTTCTGAATCAATCTTGAAAAAATGCTATTGAAAATAGAAAATAACATTTAAAAAAAAACATTTTAACACACCAATACTGGTTATCTGTGCTCCTACTTTTAAAATAGCATAATTATCTATTATTATTCAGAGAAAAAAACCTATTGAAATGTAAAATGTTCAACAAAACAAATTACTTTATTTCAAAAAATCTTGGACTGTGTTTTGTGTAGGGCATCTCACTGGGCTAAATTAAGCTTGTTTAAACTCTTACACATTCAGAAAAAAACTATTGAAATTCAACATTTTCTAAAAAAAAATCAAAACTTTCTTTAAAAAAATCATGGACTGGGTTTTGTGTATGGAATCTCAATGAGCAATTTATACCATATTATAACTTTCTGAAACATTCTGAGAAAAAGCTATTGAAATGTAAAAACATTATTTTTTTTATTACATTTTATTTAAAAAAAATCTTGGACTCTGTTTTGTGTAGGGCATCTCACTGAGCTAAATAGCGATTTTTAAACTGACACATTCAGAAAAAAAGCTATTGAAATGTAATATTTTCAACACAATAAATTATACTATTTAAAAAAATCTTGGACTGTGTTTTGTGTAGGGCATCTCACTGAGCTAATTCAAGTTTGTTTAAACTCTGACACATTTAGAAAAAAAGCTATTGAAATATAATTTCTAAAAAAATATCAAAACTTTATTTAGAAAAATCATGGACTGCGTTTTGTGTAAGGCATCTCATTGAGCAATTTAAACCATTTTATAACTTTATGAAACATTCATAGAAAAAGCTATTGAAATTTAAAATATTCAACAAAATAAATAACACTTTATTTCAAACAATCTTGGACTGTGTTTTGTGTAGGGCATCTCACTGAGCTAAATAAAGTTTGTTTGAACTCTCTGACACATTCAGAAAAAAATCTATTGAAATTTGAAATTGTATAAAAAAATATCAAAACTTAATTTAAAAGAATTATGGACTGTGTTTTGTGTAGGGCATCTCACTGAGCAATATAACCATATTAGAACTTTATGAAACATTCAGAGAAAAAGCTATTGAAATGTAAAAGTTTTTTATTTTTATTATTACACTTCGTGGACTGTGTTTTGTGTAGTTTGTTTGGACTCTCTGAGTGATTAAGCAAAAAAGCTATTGAAATGCAATTGGGAGCCAGTTATCTTGGGGACCAGTAGGCACATAACACCGGTACGAACTGATCATGGGCAGCCCACTGTGGGCCCCGCATTTCACGACTGTAGTGAGACCCACAGTGGCCCCACGCGGGCCCCAAAGAGGCATGTTTGCTGGGAATTTAACTGCAGCTGATCAATTGTTAATGGTGTTTCATTGGTATATTATAATAACAGAGAGTTCACTCAATCATATTCGTACAAAGAAGACGAAATGGCTATCCGCTAGACGCTCGATCGTAAAGTAGGCTATTCGTCAGGGTTGTTTGTTTCGGTTCATGTCAATGCCATACTGCAGTAGCGTAGTGATACGTTATGCAAACGCAGTCATGAATGCGCAGTTACAAAACTGGTGCCAATGTGCCGGTGCCCTCGTACATGCCATGGCCTGAACGCGCCGCCAGGTGGCACCGGAGAGGACGGGAGCACAGTGTGGAGGTGCGCCGGGCGAGCACAGCATCTTTACCGACGTCTCAACCAAGGGACCAATAAGCGTCCGCCGCGGCCCGTCGTCACGGCGACCAGCCCCCGGCCAGGGACCAGACCAGACACGCTGCTGACCGCGCCGCACTCTGGATCCGTCCCGCACGACAGCACGCACGGCGCACAGCGAACACGCACACCATGCCGTCGGACCTGAACACCCAAGGTAGGCTACTAGCCGTGCCGCCCGCGTATTACGCGTACGTTAACGGTGCACGGTACTATTTTGCTAGCCGCGACTCGCTGTTCTGATGGGACCCAGGCAACCGTTAGCTGTGTGAGGCTAACATTAGCCGGGCCAGAAGGACCATCATGTTGTTAGAATATAACACCACGCATGTCCCCACAGGAGGAAAAGCCTTTGGGCTACTGAAGGCTCAGCAGAGGGAGAAGCTGGAAGAAATTAACAAGGTAGGTTGGGTCTAAATCATCATAATATTAGGTCGTGTATATTTGAGCAATATATTGTGTATATCTGGTCTGGGTCATGGTCACTTGAACTTGTGAAGTGCATAATTCAACATTGATCGCCCGTTTAATGGATTTATCGATTTCTCAACGTGGCGGCACTTGCTCGACCGTTACCCGCCCTAATAATAACACCCGTAGGTGACCTGCGTTTGATAGGCTAGTACGATACGGGCCGTCGGGTCTGCGAAGGAGCCCGTTTCTCACTGCTGCTCCGACGGATAACAGGTGTCTGGGAGGCGGGCTGACACAGCTCTTTGTCTCCTGCTTAAGCACGTCATGTTCCCAGCTGCTACTGTACTAGTCTTGCACAGACGGAGTGTTTCTGGAGCGAGGGCGCACTTTTCGCTGCAAGATATTCCGTAGGGTCTAGATAATGAGGTCGCTGCGCTCAGCGCTTATGGACACGTCTCTGCTGCAAAAGGCTTTTATACCCGGGGACACAAATGTCCTGACCGTGACTGCCAGCAGTAACAGTACGAGTGTGAATGTGTTGTGCATCGTTAGATCCAGTGGAGATCCAACTGTAAACATTGGCATTAGCCAGGTTCTCGCCACTTCATCCTACACATGAATCCCTTAAGCACTGTTTTTGAAAAGCGTGTTCCTGCCTAATGACAAACAACATGCTTCTAATTGTGGGCTGTGCATCTGACTCAGTTGTGCAGAGCATAGGGCATCCTTCAGGAACATCCCATAATGCTGTTTACCTCCCAGAACCACACACTGGGCTGTGACAGCCTCCTGAAAACATGCATTACTAGGCTTTGCTGGGTTAGGAGCAGTTCAATGATGCTACATATTTGATAAGGCGTTAGCATTGCCAGATAGCGCTCTCGCTCTCTCTCTCTCTCTCTCTCTCTCTCTCTCTCTCTCTCTCTCTCTCTCTCTCTCTCTCTCT
>JAODOY010080059.1:0-15332 GCA_025399855.1 Forbesichthys papilliferus | reverse complement strand
TGCCACGCTCAAAATTGCTTAAATCACCTTTCTTTCCCATTCTGACATTCAGTTTGGAGTTCAGGAGATTGTCTTGATCAGGACCACAACCCTAAATGCATTGAAGCAACTGTCATGTGATTGTTGATTACATAATTGCATTAATGAGAAATTGAACAGGTGTTCCCAATAATCCTTTAGGTGAGTGTATATGTATATGTATGTATGTATGTATGTGTGTGTATATATATAAAAAACAAAGTGGTACAGATCGCACCAAACAACAATATCCTAGCCTTTGCTTTGTGTGGTAGGCAGAGCTTCTGACGGAAGCAAGAGGTTATTTTGTTTTAATCGACAACCTTTCTCTAGAATGATTTTGATACCTTTAATTTACCTAGGGTTACCACAACAATTGCCCTCCCTAATTTTTGGAGCAGGAGCTGTCACTGTCTAAGAACAAGTTGTTTTATGAGTTTCTTCTGTATTGAAACTAAAGCAATAACATTAAGGTCAGTCATTCAAAAGAAGTAGAATCACATGATTAGCCTTTTAAAAGTTTTACCACCATCCTGTTAGAAAACAGCAATGACATACACAAAAAAAACAAAGAAATTACAGTTTAGTTTATCGCAGGGCGTGGGAACTGATTAGTACACCTGCGAGGACAGATGCGGGAGGAGGAGATAAAAGGACTGCATGGGAAGAAAAGAGGGGAGAGCGTGTCTGCTACTCCTGATCGTAACGCCTGCCGTTCCTGTCTGCTGCTCCGGCTTACGTTTGCCGTTCCTGGTTGTGCCGCCTGACGCTGTGTCGACTGTACCCGCCGAAGCGACTGGACCTCCCCTTCGCCGTCAGTTAAATTGGGGATGATGATTGTGTGTTGCCCACTGGCCCCTAAAGC
This sequence comes from Forbesichthys papilliferus, assembly GCA_025399855.1. NCBI lineage: Eukaryota > Metazoa > Chordata > Actinopteri > Percopsiformes > Amblyopsidae > Forbesichthys > Forbesichthys papilliferus. The sequence goes on along the minus strand of JAODOY010080059.1, from coordinate 14,449 downwards.
TGTGTGTGTGTGTGTGTGTGTGCGTGTATGTTGCCATAAATAAGGTTGTAGGTAAGAGTTTAGGAATAGTGGGGGGTAGGCAGGGATAGATAGGGCAAGCTTGAGGGATGTTTCAAGTATATTTTTATTGTTATGTTAATGAATAAATCTAGTATGTGTTTCATATTTTGTCTGTGTTGTACATGTACACCCGATAGGTACTATACCGTAGGAACGATCACTACAGTACTATTATGATTGGATGAAAATTCAATCTCCTAAAATTACTATAATAGATGTCAACATTACAAATTTGCAAATGTTTGAATAAAATAAAACTTACATTTTAATGAACACTTAGAAATGGATTTAAGGTATTGTTAGTGACAATATAGCATTAATAAATATACACTATAGATGCTATTAAAGTGTTAGTGTATTTCTGTAATATGTAATACAGCAGGTGCTAGTATTCCTTCTATACCCAATGCACATAAAGAGTATTAATTGAACATACATTTTACAGTGTATAAGAATCATAAAGATAGGTTGTATAAAATGAAATTCAAATATTTAAAAGGAGTGTCAGTACTACACAGATTTAACTAATACCTATAATTCTAAACATACTTCAACACTTCACAGTGGCCTGGAGGAAAGCAAGTCTCAGTTAACTGGTAATTATTTATAGCATTGACACTTAAATTCTTAGTATATACAAGAAGGGTCAGATTGAGTGAATGTATGGGTGTGTTCTCGGTTTAGTGCAGATTGTGATGTGTAAACTGAATTAAATGTAACTTTCCATCTGTGTTGCTATGTCTGTACAGGTAATGTTAGTATGATCCAGTCATTGTGGTAAATAGACACTTCTTGATCATGTTAGTGCTTTGCACAGTTACATACTCAAATGTATGTTTCTAGACAATTGGGGCAATTGTGTATGGGTTCTGAGGGTCTAATGTGATCAGGGAGTGTACCTTTATTGAGGTAAAATGAGTGGTAACAACACAATTGAGGTCTACAAGTCATGTCAAGGCATCTTGTGAATGAGAAACAAAAATACAGAAAAATGTTAAACATAGCACAATAATCATACTAAGCAGAATGACAATAGGATCCTGAATGGTTTTGTACCTGAGGCTTTAATGTGTTTGTAAAAATGTAATAATAAAATCCTGAGTCTGGTTGATGACATTTTAACACCAATGTTTACAATATGAATATTTGAATTAAAAAAAGAAAATTTTCTTTCAATTATTTCTGATGAAATATCAATAAAACTAATATAATTTTTCAATATAGCATCCAACAGCTATTTGAGATTGGGACATATTCGATTATATGAAAGACAATATAATCATAATAGTTTTTTGGAATCAAATGCTTCATACCTAAGAAACAACTTGAGAACACATTGCAAATATTGTGAAATGTTCATGTCATTTGATATAAAAGGATCACATCTCTTGATTTAGTATTGTGGCTTAACATATCAGTTAAGAGTAACTGCTTCTTTTTTCTCTACCCACTTCCATTCATCACCCAACCTCAACATCCTACATGTGCGAGTGGACATGCACAGACATGCGCATAAAACATATTCAGAAAGGCAGACAGCACCGTTTTTTAAAATCCTCAATGTCTAAACAACAGATATACACACAACATTGACAAAACTGCTAGGATAGATCAACAAATGCAAAGAACAGAACTCACTGTTCCCCTGAATACCCATAACAGATTGGGCTCAGGTTGCCCCCAATCATTGACTGAGGTCAAACCTTTACGTAAGTCTACTATGCATCCTCCTGCACTGCAACCTGAGATGGCGAGGCCTCAGATCGTGAGTGACCCTCCCCTGCCTCTTCTGAAGGGCCCTTGGACAAGGAAAAAAAAAGACAAAGCACAGTCACTTTCGATGTGGTATGTCTCACTCTGCTTCATGTTAATACAGTTTTTATAATGAATACTGTGATACAAGAATGAGTATGAATGATCGTGCACATGTGGGCCAACGGGTGTAAGTGTTCAGACCTAGAAATGTTGAGGAAGATGACGGTTATGTTAGGAAACCAAGAAGAGGGGGTGGGGGGGATATAGTAATCTCAGGTTTCCCCCTTACCAGATTGACTCATTCTTCCCCTACACATGAAACCAACGGTTTCAGTTCTTGAAGCGACTAGGTTTTTATGAAAGTCAAAAGACTTTGGAGAATAAGGCCTCTTTTGATGAAAATGGTTGTGAAGTAGTCTTTTGCAGAACCACTGACAACAATAAAACTAAAGAAAAAAAGTATTTGAAGATTTATTTTAGAAATCCAGCATCGCCAATACAACTTTGCATACAACTGAATTAAATGTTGGCTCTCATGGACCAATGTGCATAATGAAATAACCAAAAAAGTTAACATAACTTCATACTGTAAAATGCACATAAAAGCTTAGCAGGCACGGCCCCAGCTCTTTAGGGGCCCTTGGCGAAAAAAACATTACAAGTAGTGTACAAAAAGTTACATCAACTTTAGGGCTACATTTTACATAAATATGAAAATTATTGTGCTGTCAACGCAATAAATAATCATAATCCATTGTTTAAAAGAAACTGGTTTAAAAGAGAATCTGATTGGCAATCAAAGCAGGCTGTTAAGATCTAATTCTTGAATGCTTGACTATTCGGGATCACTCATGAGCTTCTATCATCTCTCTTTTAGAGAAGATGAAATCTTCAAAAGGTGGCCAGCTAATTGGATGAAGTAACATTATTAGTAACAGTAAAATTACTGTTAAGAAGGAGGGGTGGATTGCTCCTTCTGTGCTCCCTTCCCAATGTTTCTTTCCTTTTTTCCAATAAATTTTTAATCAAAGTTTTTCCTTGCTCGGGGAGGAGCAGGTTAAAAGGGTGTTGTATATTTATGCAGAGTATGCTGAGGCGCACAGAAGTCGCCAACCTTCAGCAGAGTCAATAGATACAGACCTCCAAACGTTGTGCTGCAAGGATTAGCTCAACAACGGTGCGTAGAGAGCTTCGTGGAATGGGTTTCCATGCCCAAGCAGCATCCAAGCCTGACGTCACCAAGTGCAATCCAAGCCTTACGTCACCAAGTGCAATGCAAAGTATCAGATGCTATAGTGTAAAGCACACCGCCACTGAACACTAGTGCAGTGGAGACATGTTCTCTGGAGTGACAAATCACGCTTCTGTCTGGCAATCCGATAGACGAGTCTGGGTTTGGTGGTTGCCATGAGAACAATACTTGCCTGACTGCATTGCTCATTGGTGTGTGGTTGTGTTTCAGGGGTTGGGCATGGCCCCTTCGTTCCAGTGAAAGGAACTGTTAATGCTTCAGCAGCCCAAGACATTTTGGACAATTCTATGCTCCCAACTTTTGTGAAAACAGTTTGGGAATGGCCCCTTCCTGTTCCAACATGACTACACCAGTGCACAAAGCAAAGTCCATAAAGACATGGATGATCGAGTTTGGTGTGGAGGAACTTGACTGGCCTGCACAGGATCCTAACCTCAACCCGATAGAACACATTAGGAATGAATTAGAGCAGAGGCCTTTTCATCCAACAAATGTGTCTGACCTCACAAATCTAGAAGAATGGTCAAAAATTCCCAAGATCATACTCCTAAACCTTGTAGACAGCCTTCCCAGAAGAGTTGATGCTGTTCTAGCTGCAAAGGGTGGGCCAACTCCATATTAAACCCTATGGATTAAGAATGGGATGTCATTAACCTTTATGTGCATGTAAAGGCAGGCGTCCCAAAACTATTTTGCAATATAGTGTATGTTATTTCTTTTAAATCTCTATCTCGATTTGTACTTTGCAGATGTTTAGGCTTTTTGCCAGTATTTTGATGATTGCATGATGTTATTAGATATGTTTTTGAAATGTATAACGGCCTAATAGAATGACAGCAGAAGTAGGCTAAGAGAATAACTGGTGTCTGTAACTCATTTTCAATCTTATATTGAGATTGAAGTCTTGAAGAACACTGGCTTGCCTAGAAGTATCAATAATCAATAGCTTACAACTGCCAGCATATCCACAATGCTACTGGCAGTCCGCTCTGCATATAGGTCTAAACACAGGATACAGTCTTCTAAAAGGCGACATATAGGATACAGCTAGACTCATAAAATCAATTTATAATAATTAACTAGCTGCTATAGTATTAGTAATAAATACAACAGAAGCTACTGTAGCCAGATTTTAGCATTTGTTGAAATAACATTGAGTTAAGATATAAATTATTAGCTTAACTCAGTGAGATCATGCTAAGGATTGTCTGTTACATAGCACCTCTAGCCCTTTGTGCCTCTTGTCCTTTTTTTCTCTGCATCCTCTTCTACATAAAGTCTTGTAATGCCATCTATCTAACTTCCCGAATGGCCAGACTGTTGAATCTGGCCCGTGTGTGCGCCAGGGACCGTTTGTTTGAGCGACACACCGCCAAAGGGTGAAAGACAGAAGAGGGAATTTCAAACTTTACTAGTGTACACTAGCTGACTGTCCTGCCTCTAAATATCTTACTTATATCTCCAGCCACTTCTTGAGCGATTTCAATATCTCAAATCTCATAGATGTTCAAATTAAAACTTTTTTTTTTTAAATGCAGGCTGTCTGCATGATTTGCGAAGTATTATTATCATAATAATAATATGAATTGGTAGGATCGTCTAGTGTGTATGTTGTTGTGCTTTTCGATAAATTGTTTTAACAATATCTAAACAGACGCCAAACGTCAATGTTTTGCATTCACTTGAACCAAGGTGGCCGTAGAGAAGGTAGGCTACTGCCGTACTGAAAGAGATTGGGCGAGAGCCATGGGAATAACAGAATTACGCCAACGGAAGTTCGAACGCCAACGGAAGTTCGAAATTGTCAACGGTCACATGGTACACGGAGAGGTAAACCCTATGGCACAATAGTTCCCGGAAGTCCATGGTTTGGCAGTTAGAGAAAAATCTTATACATACATACATACATACAACTTAATTTTTTGGCAATTAGCAGTCAATAAATGTACCGATTTACATTTAAAATAGAATTTATAGGGTACTTTTAGTATTTAGGATAACTTCCGGGAACTATTTTGAGGCTCCACGATCCGCCATTGCTGTGAAAAAAAAACATTCATTGGAGTGAACTGAGATGGCGCGACTCTCTCTTTACATGGCTCTGGGCTGCTGTAAGTGAGATTGGGCGAATGCATTTTGCTGCACCTATGACAACACACATGACAACTGAACTGAAATAATTATGAATGAATAATTCATTTTCATTTTCTAAAATGTGTTTTGTAACCCTCATTATTTAAGACATTTGATTAATTAAATTGGAAAGCAGACATCTCTATATGTTTAGCCTGTATGTTGCCATCTAAGAGGTAGGCTAGTGCCTAGTGGTATGGCACTAGTGAGGTGACAAGAACTACTAAAACAAGAAATTTTAGGCTACAATGAAATGTGACAATAGCTAGTTGACTTTTCGCTATAGCAAGCGATTGCACAGTTGTTTCACAATAGGCTATATCTCATTGGTCTACTGGCTGCCTGTTCTTTGTGCTGGATAAAATATGTTTGTAGCCTATACACAGCCCTGCCTCTGTAAATAGTAAAACTAACAAAGTGTTACTATACAAACATATTACTGCTGCTGCCGATTATGCAGGGTGAAGTGCAAATTATAACAGATTTTATTAATTGACCATGGAATTTATAGATTTTTGGAGCCTTTTGATATTCAGGGTCCCTAAGCAACCGCCTAGTTTGCCTGTAGCACGGGCCGGTCCTTAAGCGTAGTACATAATTTAAAAGGAGACGCAAAGTGACTTGATTGTATTAATTCATATTGCAAACAAATATTTGCTGTAAAAAAAATGTTGTTGTAGTATAGCAATATGTACAAAATGTTACTGTAGTGTATACTTTCTCTGCAATTAGAATGATTATTATTGTAATATTAAAAATTTTGAAGCTGGGTCTGTGTACCCCGAGAGTTCATGTGTCCACTCTCAAAAACCCATTTTGTTTGGTGCTAATATCTGTTATTTTTCATTTGTCTATAATTGTGTTTTTTAGTTTTTTTTTTTGCATTGTAGTTAATAATTGTGGTAATTTCAGTTATCCATCAATATAATTTTCAGAAGTAGGCTAAATAACAAACCATTATTATACTACATTATATTTTGTCAAATTGTTTTTTTTTTACGCGCACGAATGATTAATACGCACATGTGAAAATACTTAAAGGTGAGTGAAATTACTATAATTGTAAAAGAAGACTGATATCAACCAGAAGAAGGTATGACCTGGATAGCAGCTGCTAATTTGTTTGTCCAAGTCAAGAATTATGCATGTTAACGCATCTGTTGAGACACTGCCCTACCTTACGGATGAGCCGTAATATACGCCGTAGCCTGACACGCACCTCTTCAAAAATGTAAAGGCTGATTTATGTTTCTGCACCAAGCCTATGCCGTAGCTTACGTCGTTGTAAGCATATTATACTACTACACGTCTGTCAGCTGCGCGGACCTGTGCGATTTGACTGTGCATTTGAAGCCCCATTATACAGAAGTGCCATGTCTTGTTTAGGCTCCAAAAATAGAACACATAATAGCTGTAGGGGGCAGGATAGTCTAGTAGACTGTCTGCTGGACTTCCACCTGGAAGGTCCTAGTTTCAAATCCTAGAGTTGACCTACTTGTAAGCATCATTGAGCAAGATGCCCAACCCCTACCGGCTCCTTACAATAACTGTACTCTAAGTTGCTTTGAATAAAAGTGTCTGCAAACAAAATGTAACTGTACTGTTCTCCCCTCCATCCAAATAGCCATTTTGCTGCATGTATGATCCAGTGATAAGATAACGTTTATTTACTTTAATGGCCATGGGATTACTGTGCTTGATTAGCCAGCAAACTCACCTGACATGAGCCCCATAGAAATTGTATGGGGTATTGTCAAGAGGAAGATGGGAGACACAAGACCCAACAATGCAGATAGGTTGAAGGCTGCTATCAAAGCTACCTGGGCTTCCATAACACCTCAGCAGTGCCACAGGCTGATCGACTCCATTCCATGCTGCATAGATGCAGTAATTCATGCAAAAGGAACCCCAACCAAGTATTGAGTGCATGTACACGAACATACTTTTCAGAATGCCGACATGTAAAATGTTTTTTTCCACTGGTCTGTCATATTAGTATTCTGAGATACGGAATTTGGGGTGTTCATGAGCTGGAAGCCATAATAATCAAGATTAAAACAAATACAGGCTTTAACTATTTCAGTTGTGTGTAATTAATTGAACACTATTAAAGATTTAAAAGAATTCATTAGCAGAAACTGAATATAGTATTCACAAATATGTATTTATTAGTGTATAATCACAGGTAACAAATAATCGTAATATTTCTGTAAGCTTATAATTAACAATAAATACATAGTATGGGTCGCACATAACGGGGCTGCCATGTTGCACCACAACCATGTTTACTACAGTAGTTCAGAACGGACAAACCAAACGCTGGCTCGAGAGTATGGCAAACGCATTTTTATGTCAAGTTGAATAGCAGATCATGACATCGTCAAGTACAGCTAATGGCACACCGCTTGGACAGGAAGTTGAGTGCGGAGAGTATACAGATGAATGCTATTTGCAATTTGATCACTAGAGTCCACTAATTCTTATATAGTGGTCCTTTAATGCATGATATACGAGTTTCACTTTGTCCACAACTTTCCCACAATATAATAATTTATTCAGATGCACCTGAAGATGTATATCACCTTACATTTTATTTGGATAGGGGATTATATAATATATTTTGATATCTGCTTTCCAGCACTTATACAATACTATTTAACATTAGAAATAGGTGTGTGTGCGTTTATTGGGCACTGAAGTTGAATAGTTTTGTGTCAACTATACCTTAAATACCAGCTATAAAATGTACATTATGCATATTCATATATTGCATTTAACAATGGTCTGAGACCATTCCATAAAGTCATGGAATATTAAGATATTTAATGAATGTTTTTGTGCTGTTAAAAAGGCTCTGGGGTCTCAATGGTCTTACAGTCTCCAAACAGAAGATGAGTTCATAGATTCCTTTTTATTTAACTACAACACTGATTATGTTTTTTATTTCTTAATTTACTTGCATCTGCTTTCTGTCTACAGAGTTAAAATCTACAATCTGCATAAAGCATATTTTAGAGAAGCTTTTATTTTACAAAAGTTGTCCAAAAATGTGTGAAGGCGTGTACACTGTATAGGGAAACGAGTCAAGAGGCGTTCTCTCTGCAGTTTAAACTAATGTTCTGATGGTTTCAACCACAAGACAAACTAGTGCAGCTTTAATTAAGAACTGCTTAAAACTTTACCGTAAACGATCAGTCATACAACAATGTACAGACATATCTAGAGAAGAAATATGCTAATTTGCGATGCTAAACAGAATATCTGATTCAGTTAATGTATCTTGCTTTGAGATAGATAGACAATCAAAATTTCTCAATCTATGACACACAGTATCTATTTGAATATGCATTGAGCACTTGTAAACAAAACCACACCATAATACTTTGTGGCTAACATATTGGATGCGTGTCCTTCACTACATATAAACTAGCTTTTGCCTAGTAATTCACAATAGGTAATCTTTTCAAAAATGTCCAGACAATTTGGATTTTATATACAGTTGTTGTCAATAGCGTGTGTAAAACTAAAATATACATTTTATTATTTTTTAACTTGTTGGCTGGGATTTTCAAAAACTGAGTAGTGTTTAACATGGTTTAACATTAAACGTGTTATTTCTCACCTGCTGCTTTTCTGTAGGCTCTTGAACTTTCTGAGGCTGTAGAAAAAAGTATTTCAATCAATTTAACATGAAGACTGCTTTTTAAATAACTTGCATAAAGTTTGACCTATATCAGACACATATTGGCTGGCATCATGTGGCAAAAGTGATCTGCTAAATAACACCTGTTTTTGAACATACTCCTTTGGCCAAATAAGTCAGTATTGTTACCAGGGTTTCTAAACATTTCCCATTTACATTTTCTATACTTTTCCAGAGTAACATTTCCAGACTTAGCAGCACATTTTACAAATCATTCAAATATTTAATACATAATTTTCTTTTACTGTAAACTAATTTGGTTGCAAATCTCCATATAAGGTTATAAGTAGGAGTGTAGCCTAACGGTTCTCCAAATCCATGTTTCTTGTTTTTTTCTTACATCTCAGAGCAAAACAAATGCATACACACAGCCCGGATGTATAAACAAATGACAGAGGAGCTTGGATTACAACACACACACACACACACAGAGTGTGTGAGGTCATTCTCTGCTCAGGATGTAATTGCTCCACTATATATTTGCATAGAAAATAGTTGTTTCCTGTATTATTAATGTTAAAAATAAACACCTTTAAATCACCAACAATTTGGAACACTAAAGAACATAACACACTAGCACTAACACTAGCTTCATTTTAAAAGACATTGGAAAGAGTTAAAAGATACAAGCAGGCAAACATTGAATGCTGTAGAACCGCTACAGAACTTGGAATGAAATAGTTTCAGCGTGGGTTTAGACGCCAAGGTTAGCGGTGACTGAACAATTTACTAAGCTCCAAGATGCCAGACAACTAGCAGACACACAGGGATGAATTAACGTGTGGGTCTGCTGCGCACGTGCCCCCAGGGCCCTAACTCAGAAAGGGGCCTGTAGCGATGTGTATTAACTCAATAATGGCGTTATTATTGTCCCTGACGCTTCGCTAACCACCTCCCTAGTTTGGCTATGGTACGTATAGGCGCAGAAACAATGCTGAAATATGGAACCTGCAAGTCCGATACAGATATGCGTTCTAACTGGCAGAACTTGCAAATGGTTCAAGGGGGTAGTTCTTGGCAAATGCATATGGGTGGACGCTGGACAAAAGATGACATCTACAATTTAAAATGGTAAAACAAAAAAAATTCAAATGTTAAAATATAAGCTATTTAAGGCGCCAGGACTGTGTAGAAGTACCAGATGAGTTTTTCAACACGCACAGGGAATGGTAAGATAGCGAAATGCTGGATATATTCGGTGAATATGACAAAAAGTCTATTTAGCTTGCAATAGCTGACTACACCTTTAACGCAATGCAAAGTCAATGAATCGTTGAACTCCCCCCCGGTGGGTGTGGTTTACAGAGTATGACGCAAAGTCTATGCTATACGTTGGACCGGTAATACGTCACCCAGAGTCCCTTTTTTTTGGGGGGGGGGGGGGGCAACTGAATGGAAGGCATAGACGGCAACAGCCAAACCAGTTTATTTAATAACGTTACAGTATGTCAAATTGTTGCACAAACAGTAATTTAAAAAAAAAAATATATATTGCAATAGAAGGTGGCTTTATGGCTCCAGAAGAGAAGATATAATGAGAATATACCATACACTAGTGTTATTGACCATCAGCAGTACCACTATTTTATGCCTTTTGTTATGTTATATGGCAGGAAGAGTGGACATACATTTACTTTGCATAGTGTTTTTTTGTAATTTATAAATGAATGGAATAGTACTGGTTTTGTTTTCTACTGCTATTTAACATTGAGGTCGATGGCGAGTGTCATTAGGTTTTATATCATTTCAATTTACTTTGAGAATAGACTAAATGGGAAATCAGGACTTGTTGCAGTCAATATTGCAAACCCAACATCATAGTGATTTATTATAATTAATATATCACTAAATTAATATTCATTAATGAAAACAAATGCTTATAAGTCACTTTCGCTGTGTTTTGAATAGGTATGGCACGATACTGACTTAAATTCCTGGATTGCCATCGATGACAATTGATCACAGTTGTAAAAGATCCATAGGGCCAATCAAATTAAATTACTTACCCGCGTAGGTCTACTGTCAAGCATCAGCCATGTCTAATCTATCCAGGCCACACGAGCAGCAGCAGGTTTCTAAAATGCATCTAAGTCGTACAGTAAAATAGAGATTGACTGTCATTTACTTTGCAATTTACCTTAAAACTTAATTTAACACTGAAATCGTAGCAGTACTATGTATCGGCCGATACCCAAAATGCTGGTATCTGTATCAGTATCGGGATTGAAAAAACTGGATTGTGCCCATTTGTAGTTTTGATGAAACTCTATAAAAGGCTCAGCAGCGGTTCTAATGTGATTTGTGATATGTTACAGTAACAATGCAATGAGAGCTCAACAGGTTGCACATGCAACAGGTTGTGGGGGTGTCGTGGGCTGTGCTACGAGAAATGAGACCGTTTGTATAGCAGTTTGGGTCTCAGAAACGTCACACCCCTAGAAGGCACTTCGGGCAGAGCTTTGTTTTGCAGGTTGTGCCGTAAAGGTAGTGTGGTGTAAGAGTGTGCTTCAGTCATACACCATACTTCTTGCCCTGCTTTCAGACATCATGCTCGCTCTGGCCTACGCTCTCTCAGTGTGGTCAACATGTTGGCTGTGCTGCCTACTCCAAACACTGTCTAATGAGCTAATTTTGTACATGCAGAGTCTCTGAAGCAAAATGCATTCTAGCCACTGACACGGCAATCCATATTTGAATTATAATAGGCTCAGTGGAGATTCTATGAAAAGGACTATACAGCATCTTATAAGTAGCAGTGATTGCTCCATACCCATTTCCTTGGTCGTCCTCGTGGACGTCGCTCCGCAACAGGTTCCAATTTCTGGGACAGAAATAGCAATTAAGAGGTGTGGGCCATCATCTTATAGTCTATTTCACTTAGAGAGTTTACACCACTGACCGCATGTATGCATCAGTGATTTACAAAATTGCACAATGCTCAAATATTCACTTCAGTAGTTTGGTAGAATGCACCTACATTACTGTGGCGGAGAGATAACCTGCCACATGCCAGAGGAATTGTTGTCAAAAGTCCATCGGGGGTACATTGAAACTGTTTTTACTTTAAAAAAACTTGGCAGTTGATTGGATGAACCATCTAGTCAACAGAGGTCTGGACAAAGTGTCTCATAATGTATACAAAGCCTACCTGAGCCCTCATGAACCTCCCAACACAGGAAAACATAAACCACACCACTGCTCTATGGCACAAATATTAATATGTATCATTAAAAACAAGTTACTTTATCATAGCTGTCCATGTATCGCCAAATAGAAGGACATCACTGTTATCACAAGCAACGGTTAGAGTATTTTGAACAGAAATGTGATTTCTTTTAAAATGTCTTTGAGATTTTCTGTGTGATGAATGTGTTGAACCTGCAGTGCAGCACAAGGGCCCTTGTTCTTGCTTCCTTTGGGCCGGCCCCTGGGCCGTTTTGGAGTCAGGGGGGCGGTAGGTTCCTACAGGAATGACAGAAGGCACTATAACAAACTACAGTACAACGTGCTATATTGTTCTGGTTGTTTGTTGTGTTTGGTAGATATATTTTTTAGCTGTAACCATGCTTCTTTGTAGTACATCTTATACAGTAATATTGAAAAGCCTGATTATTTCCCTTTTAAAATGGTGCCATATTTGTAGGGAACATGCATTTGTGGGATGGGCAGCAGAGCTGAGTACTGTATGTGGGTTGCACCCATGGAAAAAATGGCCAAACCAATAACAAACAGCTTTTCTTTGTTGTTGACTATTGTTTGGTAGATTGGATGATTGATGTCTGAAGAAACAAGATATTGGCAATTTAACTATTTATGAATTTAACAAACAGGAGTGTCAGTAGCATGTGGAAGAACCATACACAGCCACAACAGCCTGGAACCTCCTCCTCATGCTGGTCACCAACCTGGCATCCCATTCTTCAACCAGAATTCAACCAGTCAGCCAACATTTTTGTGCATTATTTAGATGGAAGATTAGCAGACTTAACAAACGTTTTTGCTATAGGATGATCTCTTGTGACTAGTATGACTATGCCTCAGACATCTACTGATCAGCTCATTATGAGTAACAGTTGACACGTGTCAATGGCTGCTCATCTATTTCTATGGGTGCTTGAGCAGCCAGTCTGGCCTCTCCTATTAGTTGTGGATTGGATTGTTTCGGTTTTGTTTCTATTTATTATACCTGTACCAGTACAAATTCACACATCCACACACACTACTGATGAACTGGCCTTGTACTTATCGTTTGATAGAAAAAATATTTTATTTTACATGAATGGTCTTCGCATTTTGTCTGCCCTGTGTGAGCCGGGTCGTGTCTAGTTCTAAAATTAATAATTAAATAGAGATTGTACCACAACCTGTGTACCCTCACTTTTGTATGGGTGTGGTTGTGGGTGCATTCAGTGAACATTTGCTACAGTATCTTAAGTTAACTTTTTTTTACTGAATGTAAGAGAGAATATAACTGCGGTTTTACTCAAACTCGAATCTGACAGCTATTAATTTGTATCAAAAAAGATAAGAATTATTATCAAATGGTAGGTTAAAATGATGTAATGTATTTTAGTGGTATTGTAAAAGATAAAAAGTTTTTAATAAAATATGAATTAAAAAATGTTAATTAAAATGTTTTTTGTTTTTTTCACGTTAATATGGTCGACTCGCATATCATTTTATGCGAAATAGTACGGCGGTTAAAATTGTGGAATTTATTTTATTGGTATCATAAAAGATTAAAAGTTATTTATGATCGTGGTCGGTCACGGCTTTGACAAGCCAAAAGGGATGGGAGGGCCCCCCGGAGGTGGGAGGTGTGAATGCAGCGGTCTGCATGAGCTATATGGCCGCTGTTAAATGCGAGGGTTATTTATTTTTATTGGTAGCCTAAAAGATCAAACCCCATTCATGATTCAGGGGTGTCTGTTGTTCTTTGAAGCCACATATCCGTCTCACAAATGGGTGCGCCATATCCGATATGGTGCGGCTATAAGCAGTGGTGAGTGTGTGACCCATTCTGTTGTCTTAGTAATAGCGGCTAGACCGGCCGGCGTCTGTTGTCTTAGTAAATGGGGCTAGACCGGCCGGCGTCGCTAGCGATTCGTATGCATATGGTTGTGTAGCAGAGATCGTAGAACATCTACAAGTGTGAAATATTTTAAAAAGTCTACAACCATAGGAAAAACCGTCTGGGATGACAGGGCATAACTGTTTCACTCTGTTAAATTACAGCAAGCTATGTTATACTTTCGTGAACGAGGAAGTATTGCTTTACGCAGTACAACAAAACCAAACAATGCCCGATTTCACTGACATGCAAATACCCCACATCACTCTAAACAGCGTGGATTACATGGATATGTTTTACAGGGTGTCAAGATGGCTCAATTTCCTCCACAGTAAAACAACATACTCAGAATGGATCACTGCTGAAAAACTTCACCTCGGGAGCTCAAGCGCAACCACATAATAATAATAATAACTTAAATTTATATAGCGCCTTTCACATACCCAAGGACGCTTAACAAACAAAACTGGGGGGG